>MNPL01001754.1:0-15901 GCA_002081605.1 Tropilaelaps mercedesae
ATATATATATATATATATATATAATGATATCCAATGTAACTGGCATTTTGTGTAACGTAAGCGCGATTCATTGTAACAAAGATAGCTATTACAAATTTGGTCGTAGACTCGCTGTATCGTTCTCACTGAATATTCAACGAGCGAGCGGAATCGCTGCAGTTGGCTAAATTTTCCCGACATACGCCCCATCAGTTGATTACTTTGCCTATGTCACCTAATATGGTACACTCACGCAGACTACTTGACGATGCGCCTGATGACATGAGACTGTCACGACTGCTATGATGGGCGAGATTAGAGCAAATCGAATTCAAACTGCTCAAGTAAGATGAACGCGACATACAAAAGGCAGAGAGTGCCAGATATTGTAGATAATTAATAATATCTTGCGTTCTTTAGCTATTTTTAAGTAAACAGGAAAGCTTGCTTTCAAACATTGTACAGCAGTCGCAGCGGCCCAACCAGCAGGATTAGACGTCGTTTACCGCGAATCGGTACTGGCGACTGTGTTAGTTAACCGATCCCTTTAAGACGCTTCTAGATAGGATCTCATCTCATTGAACGGAGGTTTCGCATTGTGTCCGTTGGCCTCCGTCACCCGTCATTACAAAGCGGCTTTGCCCTCATTTCAGAATTGGTTTGGCAATTTCAGCCGTTATAGTTGCTTGCCTGCCGCCTTGCCATGCATAATTCACCAGTAATTCTGGAAAATACCTGTTGGCGTTAGCGCAGGTCAACGGCGTGTTGACGGCTCTGAGTACGAGCACATTGTCACGATTTCGTCGGCTATTCATACGAAGTCGGCCCCACATTTGGAGGCACAGCTGGCACAAGTCGCGTGCGACCCGAAAAAGACTGCACAACCTTGGCCTTGTCGTTAATTTAGTAATCACTCGGTGCGCGACTCTAGCGTGTGCCTTATCAGAGATTATTGGCACAAATGAAAGGACACAGATATTATGCACTGGTAAATGGCAAGTCTTTGTTGTAAGGAATGGCTCTTCACAACACAATTATCCCGGAAACAAATGCTGCCTTGCTCGTGTTATGGCGGAGACTTAATTAAATGTATTTCTTGGACGGGCTTACAAGCGTATATATATATATATATATTCTAGAATTATTATGCCGGCGCCCTAGTAGAATAATTATTACATAACTTAGATTTCAAAAATCAATTCTCAACGCCTTTAGAACACCGTTATTTGTTTAATACTTATACCTGAGGCAGGATGAGACAGCGGGTAGTTGTGTAACGCTAGCATATCACAGTTGTTGTCCTTACAGGCTAACAAACCGAAAATGTGGTTGGCACATGCTTCGTACATTCAAAAAGGATCTATGGTAAAGCACCTAAAGATGCCTTGCGGAATGTTCCACAGGACATGGAGTAAATAGCTTGGTAAAAACTGAGTGTTTGTATACAAATCTCAAATTCCGTGTGTTATGGCTGCAATGTTGATATGTTTTACGGTTCATTGATAACTGCGGCTGAAATGCGTTTGATTTCCAATACTTATTATTACTTATAAGAACCAGCTTAATTCTGCCTGGTTATGAAGCGGAGTTAAAGCTTCAGTTTACCATAGTACATGTGAAGTTGACGATAAATTTATGATCTCAGAGCCGTGATGTTAAGTGAAACGCGGGTGTGTGTTTTCATACCTGTATATGTGTTCTCACACCCATTACACGTTATTCAGACAATAATGAAAGTAAAAATCAAGTAGCATAGGTAAACAGTACATGACAATGGGAATAATGTGCGACATGGCAGTCTTCGACTAACGAAAGATAGATGTAGATTGAATTGAATATATATTCCGGACGAAGCCCTAAAAAGCGGTAAGAAGCGCACCGGAGTGATGCTAACAGCCGTTGTGAACTAATGCGCGGAACAAAGTGATTTTGTTAATGATACCAGTACGACTTTGCTAAGGCCAAGTCGGCCCGTGGTAGAGAATGCGACCTTCGGAAACTAGACGGGTACAAGCCAATACATTTTCGTACCTCCACCTGTGGCCACAAATACTCTATGATAAGGAACAAGGCACATCTCACATGAAAATAGGCGAAACAGTTGAGAAGAACCACTAGGGTCTATTAAGTTAGTATCGTGTAATCGCCGTCTGATCTGTTCTTCCTCAAATGAAAACCGCACAGCTGACGCAGCTAAGGGGTAGAACAGCACGTCAATTCCCATGTTCGAGGACTAAAGCGAGGCCTTCGTCAAAAATCAAGTACAACGACGCTCTGAGGGGTTAGCCAATACAGAATAACTAGAATTATAGTTCAATCCATCGGGGTAGTTAGCATTTCGGCAAGCGTCCCTGTTCATGTCTCACTTAAACTGTTTCTCCCGCTGGAGTCTCCGGTGAGAAAGCTTAATCGGACCTCGGAGTTCCTCTCAGCGGGTGAACACGACTGACAATGAAACCAGCGTCCGGAAAGAAGAGTACAGCCTGTTCATTTCTGTCTGACCAATGTCATAAATATTTAGTCGCTCTACGGCTAGATGCATTTGCCCTTCATCCGAACAAAACTGCGGAAGCACACCGAATACATCGGGATTTGGAAACGCCCCCTCGGAGTCTTGCCCTGACAGGCGGTGGCTCGTAATGTGTCATCCATTCCTGCGCCTGATCTACGCTCGTTACAAACGTCTGGCGAGATTTCCGGAGAGGCAAGCCGCAAAAATTATGCAGTCAATAATACACGGTTGATGAGGATACACGTCTAGTCGTGTGTACAACATTTGCTTACCGAACAATATCATATGGTATGACGATGCCATTAGTGAGTGATAGGTATTCTATGGACAACCTTCGCGCATCCCGTTTTTGTGAGATGAGTTCTTACCACCACAAGTATTCATCGCATCACTTCAGCGTATACGCAAATAGGTTCATTTCCTAATAAGCTGTCCAGCCAGAAGTACTGATCCCTATGTACCAATCCCTTGGACCCGCTCCGAGCAAGCTCCGAGCTGCAAATCGAATTCCCCGACTAAAAGTACCCGCCCGTCCGGCCTGTCTTTTGGCAACAGCTGCGGGCCAAAAACCGTTTTGGGTATCGCAGCGTAGTGAACCCTCGTACAGTTTGGAACGGAAATATCTACTCTCCAGCGGCCTCCACCAAATCGGAATGGATGCGCCCAGATCTACATCACAAATAGGACAGACTTCTCTCATGCGTCCGAGCCACTCATTTCACCTTTCGCCGACCCAATAACGACCCAATGTTACATAGTTCGGATGTGTACAGACCTGAAAGTAGAGGGCGTTATTATATTTAGTGCACTTCGCTAGTCGTCAACTCCAAACAACGTTTGCTGCGGCAGAACAGAAAGTGCAAAGGCAAAAAGGGGGCATCCCACTAGAAGCAAATCTCATCGTAAGTTGCTTGGCCTTTGTGAGATACGTTGAACCTCGGCAACGTCAACCTGCTAAAGGCCACCAAACAGTTTCGAATTCGCAATATAACGCTGAAAGTTGCTGTCAGCATTGCAACAAATGGGGTTAATCTTCCAAGGAATTAAATGGCGGCCCGTTTTGCTTCTCTAGCGCCAAATCGACCTTGGGTCGAACTCGAGGCCACCTGTTATAGCTGTTGTTGTCGTTGGTTCGGCGGCGTTATATAAAACATGTCGCGCTGATCAACCATTTGCATGGCTTTATTATGCAAACAGCTGCTCTAGCGGCGATAACATTGTCGTAGATATGCTTTGGCGGGGCGTTCGCACCGAGCTTAGGGTTTGTGTTCCCTCGTTCTGATGTTCACATAAGAAGAAGCAGTAGGTTTTACGGGCGCTATAAATCAGGCAACAATGAACAGCGCTCCCGTGACCGTCAGGTCACAACGCAAACGGATATAGTATGTCGATGCAGATTCTAGAATTAAGGTGAACAAACTGCGATTCAGAATATATCGAACACATGTTTACGTTGTCGTTGCTTTTGTACTCGCACTAAAACGTCATCGATAACATGTAAAGGTAGCACCAAATTGTCTTGTCTCCACCCTTTGCGTTCCTCTAGCGACTGTGGAAGGCGCATGACTCCGGTTATTGATTGACTTTATTGAATATATGCCATATTATCACCTCGGAGTCATTTTGTGGTAAAAACTGCAGTGTATTATATAAGCCTGGAAAACGCGCTAGCTGCTCGCTTTAACTACGCATGACTCTCAACGCGTTGTAGTTTTCTGCTTAAAGGATCCCTACTGAAAGGTAACTCTAACAATTTGACGGATAAATATAACACAGAACGGGCAAAGAGAAACGAATCTACACTGCTAGAGCAATTCTAGACTGTTTTTGGAGAAAGTAAATGTTGGATATTATCGTATAGGGCTTAGATTTCAAAAGGTCTGAGCGGTGATTTCCGTAAATACGATTACTTAAGATTTTTAATCTTATTTGCTCGTGTATATATATATATATATATACATACATTTACGTACTTCGCATACATATGTATGCGAAGTACGAAAAACTTAAGCGTCGCTCCGTCAATAGACCAACATTTTATTGCATTACATTAATCGGAGCTGCACAAATACATTTTCTTACTATCTACCCGAATGATGTGACAGCTAAAACGTCAATATGGTGTTTAACATGTCTAACGTTACTCTGCTCATATTGTATAGTATACGGTATTAAGTAGTCCGACAGAAGCAAGAAATTGTTTGCTTTGGTCCGCTTCTTCTTTGTTAGCTCATTTCGAAGGCAGCACGTATTGAATTACTTCTTTTTGCCAGCGTTTATCCTTAGCCCAACAAACTGTCATTGGAACAAAGACTCCCTTCGCAAAGTGCCATTCCATTTTTCTATAAAGACAATGAAGCTTTCTATTACAGCAGGCCAAGCAGTACATGCGAGTTCGAAATAACTCAGGTTGCCGGGTGTGTAACATGTTTCTCATTTAGAATGAGCCGAAATTCGGATCTTCTAGGCCTTTGAACGTTACTATGCCATTCCGGTTTTCCAATGTAAACGACCAGTCCTCCGCATTGAAGTGAATACAATGCGCGGGTCTCTACACGCCAGTTATGCTCTGACGATAGAATAGAGGGGCCTGGTTCCAATTTTTGTCCGCCTTTTCAATGGGAATCCCCCTTGACCAAAACCACCTTGGGTTCTAGCAACTGCAGGTTCGTTGAGACCCCCTATTTTGGTTGCCTCCCTAGGCTTGCGCGATGCAAGGCATGTTACACCCGGCGAAACGCGCTTTTGCAATCGGAAATCTATAACTTGAACGGAGCTGTCTTCGAGTCTGTCCCTTGTCTGGGCCAATATTTGCTGAAAATGGGTGAGCTCCTATCAAAATTAATGGGTAACGGTTTTTCTCGCGGCTTACTTTGATATTTTGGAGTCTCTAGCTACAGTCGCTCATGTCACCTGACTCTATTTGCAACTGCCGTAAAAAAGTTCTCAACAAATTCGAGCTCGAAAGTCCTATTCATTAGTTTATTCGTAATAGTAGCTGTATAAGGGTAGCTCACTCGTAATCCGGCCCAAGTGTGCTTATATGCAAAGAAGTTGTGTGTGTGTGTGTGTGTGTGTGTGTGTTAAATATCATATGTTGCTCAGAAATTGTAATTCTTGCGTTAGGAAATATTTGTTGAGGCGTTAGAGCGTTCGAGGTTGCCCTGAGGTTTAAGAAAGTCATTAGCAACCTTAATAACTCGGTGATTATTAGAATTTGGAAAGCGCTAGGCTCTCACAGCGTAGATTATGCCAGTAAAGAGCATTATTGTAACGCTAGCAATGAAAACGTAACGGGTACGACAAATATTACGCAAGTCTCCGAATATATATGCCTAATACACGCACGTATAAAAAGCGAATTCGTTCGTGGTCTCTATGTGACTAAGACAGGATGACATCGGAAGAAAGATGATTCATATAATGGAAATCCAGCTTCCCTCATGACTTCAGCAACCGGTCCATGAAAGAGTGAATGTCATCGGATAGCGCGATTTTAGCCACACTGGTCATATGATCCGATTGACCTGGCGTTATAATCATTATACCGCACTGGCCGCTGTAACGGACCAAAGCTCCGTCATAAGACTACAAATGGATGACTACATAGCCAGTTTAATAAGCAGGCCTGATCCGGCCATTTCGGCCCTGTTAGGACGTGAGGTTTACGAGGAAACGCGGGGACTTCAATTGCTGCGTGCTGTTTTCGACAGCAGCCTGTTGCCAACTACCACGGATATTCCACGTGGGAAACCTGTTCACTCGGGCGTGTATAAATAATGGTCTAATTACTCTACGTGGCAACGGCCGAAAACGAGAAGTGCTTATGCCCATTGGAAAGACGAGGGACCCAGTGCTTCGACAGCTGTGGCTGGTGCAGGTACCCAACTGCAGAAATCCTCGTAGAAATTCGTACAACGTATACCACGCACTAGTTTAGCATACATTCCATGCAAAAGTACAAACAAACAGGCTCAAGCACATGTTATAATAAACAGAATGAGTTCATGCTGTCTAGAATATTACACAGTGTTCTGATTATATAGCATGATCCCAGCTACCCTTCTCTCTTGGACCATGATCGAAGATGTTCTGCAAGCTTGCAGTGTTTAAAGCACGTCACAACCCGCGGCGCGGAATAACAACCGGCGATCTAATAGCCAGGTAGTTCCTGCGTGTGGCTAAATGCGTCGAATATCTATTTGTTCCAAAAGAGAAATGCTACGACAATGGACGTATCGTGATTTGCAAAATGCAGTGACTCATTAAATGCCGTCCCAAGGAGATATTGACAAATCCAACAATCAGCAGAAGTCATGCTTTGGTGAACCACTCTGCCTTCACAGGAGAAGTGCCGTCCGATCCGTTCAGTGCCATAAGGATCGGCGTTTTGTTATTCATCACAATGTTAGGGCAAAACGATAGCTTTACAACATAGTCGATCTTAGTTGTTGACGGTGTTATCGAACCATCGGTGATAGCAATCGGGTTTAGAAGGTCGCCACACCCGGCCGGCGAGCTTTCGCCAGCTGTTTACTGCTTCCTCTACTACGGTTTGGGTAAAGCGGACCGCTTGTAATGGTTAAGAAAGCCGCGCTGCGTCAGGTGCTGTTGTCCTTGGGTGGGGCCCGAGGCCGAAAGCCCGCGGACTTCGTCCGATAACGGAGCAATAAGTTAGCCTAGGCCAGACATTCAGGTCTGCAGTTTAGGAGACCCCGTACGACGATACTGTGATGCTCATTAGAACTGCGCACGGCTGCCGATCCCCCGCGCGTTCGTCGGTCGCCAGTAAGCGACAGCTGCGAGAACAGTTTGGGTCCTAATTTGGACGTTACCGGGCCTTGGTTACGCCAGCCGAGTGGCAGTCGACGAGACTCAAGTCGCTTTCGCGTTTGGCACGCCGCGGAACGCTGGCGTATCGGACATCGATGCCGCTGATGCTTTGATAGGCCGTCTCGCGGCCTGACTTAGGACGCCTTCAACGATGCTCGGACGACGGCACGCGTCCCTTACATGCACACGAGCATTATAGAACGGGGAAAAGCGCAGCTGCAGCTGTTTTGACAGCTCGACACACGACTTCCCGCTACGTAAAGAGCGATTGTGCTCTGTTGAGCGGACGGGAAAGCGTTCAGGACTCGTTCAGTGGCACCGTCTAGCAGCGCATCGCAACCGACGCAGACGGTAGTGGTCATATCTCATCATGTGAATATAAGAATTTATGTGTTCAAATTTGTCTGATGTCGCGTCAAACACGACCGACGAGACGCGGGGCATTGTCGTACGTCGAACTGTAGATGTAACTAGAATGCCGGACGCGCCGACGCGCCGCAGTGTCGACGGTTATGCACATAAATCAGGCAAGTGCATAAACATTGGGCTTGAGTAAAATCGATGATTATTTCCATGTAAATTGCGCTCTTGTTGCGACGCAGTTTGTCTCTATCTAGCTACCGCTGAGTAGAGAGACGCTTATTAGGTTGTAGCGATTCATGACGCTATATATGACGTAAAGCCAACGTGAAAGAAACAGCAGATTTCGTCGCTATAGCAGGTCGGCTTCTGCCACATAATCATGGCAGCTCGTGGCCAGTGCGTCGAACGCGCCGAACTTGTTGTTATACACAACAAGACGAATGCTAATCTAACGGGAAACGGAACAAGGAAAAAACTTTCTTGCTGCACGTGTCCCCCCCGCCTTTCCAAGACGCTGCTCTCCCGCAAAGGCGGTGCGTTAACAAAACAGTAAAAAAATGCGTTAACAAAAAATCGCTAGGTGCGAATCTCTCGCGGGCGTCGCTCTTGGATCGGGCGCGTCTGAGCGCCAGGATAGTCACCGGTGAAGATGCCGGGGTCATCCGAATCATATTCCGATATGTGAACGAGGAGTAAACTGTTCAATATTCCTGAGAACCTTCGCCAGTGTGGCTCCCCAGAACGGGGCATGCGGTCAGCATTTTCCAAACGAGGAATGCGGGAGGAGATGACAGGCAAAAGTGAAGCCGGTGTATCGGCGAAAATGCCACGCGTAGTCGGGCCACGGTGGATCACTGCGTCTATCGGAGCGGCGGCACGCGACACTTTTGTCGTGGCCGACAGAGTGAATCATTGCGGACGCTGCGGGAATTCCAAAATAGCAGTCGTTTGTGATTGTAGCAGCTGTCGAGAGCCAGGCGCCTCCTGTTAGCCACAGCTGGAGTTCGCCATCGAGTGAACCAAGTTCCGGGCGCGTTGCCTCTGGGCTCGTTGCCAGCCGGACGGCCGAGAGTCCGTCGTCGACGCAGGACCTCAAGACCTCGGCCTAATTAGCTGACGACATATCCCTGTTGCAGAGTTCCCTTGACTGTCAGACGGCGGTGTGCCTGCAGTGCAGCCACTTTGAAATTCATGGGCAATTGCAGTCCAGACACGATGAAGGCAAAAATTAAGTGGCAATTTCGCCTTCGGCTTAGCTGGCACGTAATTGTTTCGTTCCCTACGAACGCGTACGAGTGAATGCGTCCGAGTGGAAAGCCAGATGTCAAGGGTCGTCGAAACAATTGCGAGATCCACTGGATCCCCGGTGCCCACAGCGTTACGGTCACGCAAGCAGATGCCAGCGTCATTTGACCTAGACCTGGTTGGAGTCCTTTCCAGCTGCGTTCCGACAGGAGCGAAAAGAAGCAGAAGAATGCGAACCGCGGATACCCTCTAAAACAGAAAATTCAGACATCAGTGGGGTTATGGGCAAGGGCGCTAGTCAGCTATACGGGGTGACCATTTGGAACGGCGTCAGAGCCGAGTGTGAACACGAAGCTTCTGCCTGCCTGTTCTGGAATTGTACCTCTGGCCTGAGAAGAGTACGGCCACTGATCTGGTCCTTTGTCAGGACGTTCTGCTTGGTCCGCCCTGACTCGTGTGTTTACTCAGCTAATAGTCGTCTCGCCTCTGAACCGTTCTCAGCTGAATGAATAATGTCTATTATTCGTATTCCAGAAAGTTGTGGGTAGCACTGATACGGACGTGACACCTCTGAGACTACGCCCCCGCCTTAACAGTATCGGCGGAACAACGAAAAATTGATAAAAAGCTGTACAGGGGCAGCGACCGATTTGCCTTGCCTGTTATTCGACGAATATTATGTCGGGGCAGGTCACTCGCCGTCGTGGAAGAACTTCGCGATTGTTCCATGATCAAAAAAAGTGTACCGGGTAATTAAACTACTACGATATATTAGAGTGTCGTCTTCGTGTTGCTGAATTATTCATGCGATTGAAGATTCAGTGGGTTATGTTATCCTATGAATACGTTCGTCTGTTCAGTTCGATGATGGTTTTGGACAGTGCCGAGGCGGCTAGGGCGAAATGTGCTTAGAGGGTCTGTTCGGTGTTTCGAGCTCTATCGTAGAGTGCTATACGGGCCATGGGCAATTAAAAGGATGTTATTAAGTTGTCCAGCAAAAAGCTCTGGTGAGACAAACGAGGACAGTCGCTGAATGGGCGAATGGTAAATTGTAGCCGTCTGAAGAGGCAGGTTTCCTGATGGAGCTGGTCGGGTTACAAGGCGATTCTGTAGAGCTATAAACAAACTGTAAGTAAACGGTGCCTTTCATTTCGCGTGCACAGACACTGACTCTGGTTGATTGATTGACGGCCAGAATTAATCAGGTAGACTGTTCTATCTAGAGTTTGCTGGAACTCCACCCGTATGGCCTTTGGAATGGCACTTTAATATTAAAATAAAGGTATGCAATGTCGAGAACAAGATTTTCCCATAAGCGATGTCTTTGCCGCTGATATTTGGCTTTTATTGCTCTTTAGTAGATTATTCTTTTCGAATATTCCATCCGTTATTTTAAAAATTTGCAAGGATGTTACCAAGCAAGTTAGTATGCTGTAGTTACAATAAGCGCGGATTCACAGAGCTAGTCCACTGTCGCCGATGCTCATGTCCAAGCTACAACTCGGCACCCAGAGTTCATAATCCTGTACGACTCATGCACGCCACCGTCCGTCCTCGAAGATGCCGCTGTGATAAAGTTATCGCTTTTGCTGCACAGTCCAATCCTGACCAGATGTTGAAGATAGCTAAAAATATCTCTCTGTGGTTTTATAGTATCGCAGCCCAAATTGCCGGAAATTTCGAGGGGCGGCTTACGTGCGAGCACAGGATCCATTAATGTGTAACAATGAGAAAACATAACACGAAAACGTCTGGCCTACGGCAGTGTGTTGACGTCGTTGATCGCCAGACGAACCCCTTGATGAAAAACCACTTTTGCGCCGTAAAATCCGAAGTAGAGTCACTTCCAAGGTCCCGTCCTCACTTTCTGCTGGTCCACCTGGACATCGCCAATAAAGGTTAGCCAGAGCAGGATCACCTATCCAACAGAGTTCTTGCCATCCGTGTTCACTTCCTGCTGGATATCGTCGTCCAAATCGTCTAGTGTTGTTGGTAATCACGACTACGTCGGTTGTGTCTTTAGCATCGGCTGCGATTAAATGGCCAAACAGTGTCCTTTTTGTTCCATTCAAGTCTGACCTTCAGAGTCTGTGTTCGTCCTTCCAATGGACGGTCTGTTTCTTGTACACTCGAACTTCACTTGGTTACAGCGGGGCGGCTGTACATTTACTATGATTTCTGTTGGCGCTTGTTTTGCTTTGAAAGCTCCTCAGCCTCTAGTGTTCGACAGAGATTGATGAACACTTCCGGATCCGATGTTACCCAGACCTACGCATCCGGCGACGCTTTGATAAAGCCTCCATGCCGCTAAACATACCCGCCCTGCAATGGCGTTCCTGCACCCGCTGACGGTGTAGTTGTCACACCTAATTGACATGATACATTTCGTCTGAGGAACGATTCAGTAACGACAACGTAGAAAAGGTCTCCTTTTGCTCTCTGATCGTTGCGGAAGTCTAAGGCCAAAGTGAAAGGCGGTTGACAGATAACAATTAATAATTAGACATGAAGGGTGCGTGACGCGAGAAAAACGCGCCAGCCTTGACCTTCCAAAGTTGTTTACTTCGTGTGTGCTACTCCTGACAATCGGCATACGAAGCTGTTGTCACTGCTCCTGAAGTGCATTAGAGCAGAGAAACGCCCTCCAAGGTTGCCTGGCCCTTTGCTGACGATTAACCACCACAACGAGACTGCGTTTTTCAGAGGAAGGAAATGTACGTGTAAGAACAATCAGAGCAGTTGTCACGAAGAACTTTGCCGGTTTCGAACCGTCTCTATACTTTAAAGGTGCGCAAACACCATTCGCGGTTCAGCACAAAATTTTGCCGCTTTCCCATTTCATTAAAAGGCATACGTGTGACCACATGGCCTCTGTCTCAATTCGAACTCAACGAATGAAAACGCACCGCAGAAAATATGCAAGTGTACAAATGTGCCATTGGGATTTACATATGCCGCCGTCGTGAATCTGAACACAGAAAATAAGGACACGTATGTCCAGTACAGACAAGCAGCAAGGTTAAAGCAAAAAACTGCTTGTTGCGTACTACCGTTGATTTAGGCACAGATAGGCTGAAGATGACTACCTGACCCAGCACAATCATGAGCAGACAGACCGAGCCTCAGAAGTAATAGATACCTCAAGTACTTGGTGATGTGTGTATACAGGAGGGCATCTCTTTCTAACGTGCACTGCTTCTTCCATTCGTTCATTTATGAGTATGTCTTTACACATCTATGAACTTGTATGTGAATAGAAATGCAGCCAGACTACGTAGCATAACAGAGTTATCTAAAATAAAACAGAATATTGTCCTATTCCCGGTGAATTTCCCTGCACCGATGTATATCGTCAACTAAAGGGCCGTAAGAGAACTATGCGCGGGAAAAATTGTGCAGCGGCGGAAGTAAAAGCTTCCGGAAGACATCGGACGCAGCAGGCGCTGCTCCGTCAGCACCGTGACATTTATGGCCTTCAAACAAATAGAGAACGGCGAGTTCATTACCAGCAGTTCTTTGAAAAAACTCGGTTTACCCACATCGTATGACGATCCACATGTACTAAACGCTATCTATTGCCGTTGCTTTTATTACCACTACATTCATCATTATTATCTTTATTGCAACGGAACCAAAGCTGCAATTTTCGCTAGTTGAAGAGTTCGAGCAGTGGCCGTCGCCCCCATATCGACCGGCCGACAGTCAGTGGCTCTAGCAGTCAATTTGTACGCTTGTACGTATGTTCGCGTATGGCGAGGCGTATAGGGTACGGGAAAGGGAATCAGTTTATTGTGTGTCTCCGTTGTCACTCGACTCGCACTCGCTTTGCCGCTGTCTATTTACACTGTCGACTAACTAAAGACATGTTAAAATCACTACCTCCTAAAGACAGGCAGACTTTGCTAGTGTTCGCTTGAGTCAAAAGCCTCGCAGACGCCCGTGAAGATAGAGCACAGCCCCACGCAAAATCTAGCGCACTTTTATTTTCTCTCGCTCTTTGTGCAGCCATATAGTTCCTTGTGGGACGCTCTAACAGAAAGGAAGGGAGAAAGGTGAGACGGCAAAAGGTATTTTGCGTATGTTTTCCTCGGGGTTCTGCACTGAGGCGGGTTATTAGTTTAATTTTTTCCTGCATGCTTAGCCCGCCCAAGCGTCGGTAGATGGGCAGAAATCCACCAGGGCAGTGTTTCGGCCTAGGGTGCTTTAATTAATACGGACTGGTGTCTCGGAAGAGGCCGACATCCGTAAGCTCCTGAGTGGCTCTCAGAGGTGGCTAGAGGAGGTGGGTAGACCCATTTGGAGCGCTCACTCGTGGTATCGGCTTGATGGCCCCGAGCGTCCGGTTCCGGACACGGGTCCGTTGTCCCGCCTACGCCTTGGGCGATGAAAGGACAACGGTGGACGTTGGATGGCGTACAGGGTCCGAAATACCGAGTAGAATCTTGTATGCAGCAGCAGAGTCTAATCATGGCGATTAATAACTACATTATTTGGGCTTATCACCATAATAGGTGTTCGCTAACAGCAGTTCAACATTTAATGACACATAAGCAAGCCCTGCTTGACGGATGGGGAAAGAGAATCGAACTGTATTTTGATTAATTCCGCGCAATAAACATTTCCGTGGGTTAGCAATATGCTGCCTTAAGCATGCTTCCTGTCCAACATTTTGACGGTGAATTTGACCTATTGCGGGGAAAATTCCTGGAGGTTATTGCACTTAGTCTTTCGAAGAAATTTCCTTTTTGCCTATCAGAAGTACTTGACTAATATATGGCCTCTGATGATACGCGACGCCCGCGAAGGTTCTTAGTTTTTGGAACGTAGAAGGAGTATTATATAGGCTATTGCCAACGGATGAAGGGTTATATCCGGTTTGCCAAGTTGTGGTGGTTGGGCTAAACTGTCGGAGCAGAATACGACTACTGGTTAGGTCGACCAATCGATGAGGCAGCTTTGCGGAATTCGAACTTCACTTTTTCGAAAAAGTGTCTTGGAAGTCAATCTTGGAAAGTGGGTATTAAATAAGAAGCAGCTATAGATACATTTGTAGAATTGAATCTAAAATAAACCACTACGGGAGCCTGTTCGTTAACACTTGAGATCATTGCTAAACAGCAAACAAATTCACTACGAAACAATACTGGCTACCAGTATGCTAACGACGCCTTGTACAGCAGCACTGTGAGGTCGCATTTCCTAACGTCCAGATTACGCAAATCGATGGACGCGTGAGCCTTTTAGACTTATTGAATTCTGACCAGCTAGCCAGCTGAAGGGAACTCTCGATCCGGCCTCTTCTTCGAAATCCGTTACGTCTGCCACTGGGCGTTGGATGTGTGACACGGGTTCTGACGCGCTATCACAGCAACCTTCGCCTATCTAGGCCAACACCAAGGACTGCGAATCTAGCGTGGTATATTTCGTAATGTGGGATGCATGCACTTACGGAAGCCACCATGGCGTAAATGTACAACGTCAAGTGACGTTGAGCGTACGTAAGCTCATGCCAGTTCCTGCGACCATGATCCTTTGTGGAGCAATCTTGGCGATGGCCGCTGAAACCGCTCCCAGGGCGGTTTGCCATTGCAGAATACCCTTCGTTCTAATCAGAGACCGAAGAGCAAAGTAACGATGGAAGAAGTTCGCTCGGTGTCTCACTCATAAATACCGCCGTGTCAACGAGGCCAGACAGCACTAGAGCGTATCTTTAACGGGATGATGTTGCTGGGTAACAGCGGCGGCCGTTCCGACTGCTGCGTCCGATCGGTCGCGGCCAATCATATGATCCGGTCCTCCTTACCACATGCGTTTGACCCTTTGACAAAGGGGACCTTAATAGGTCGGTGCATGAAGTACCGAACAAAAATGCGATTCGCAACATTCGCAGAGACAATACTTCGGAATTAGTGAGTCTTCGCTCCAACTGTTGCTAGACAGCATGACTGGATAGCAATATTCATCTAGAAGCTTCGGTAATGGACTTCCAATCGACTATTGTAAGTAGTATCAGTGATGATGGAAGTCGCTGAATACGCCGAAGTCGCCGAACCATTTGATCTCTAATGAGTCTAAGACCTCCTATCATGCCGATCATGGGATGTGTGTTTGATCATTTGGAAGTCTTTGATCAGTCGGTTTAATTCACTTGCGAATGCTGAAGTCGCCGAATCCCTTGAGTCTTTGTACTCATCTCCCGTCAGTCTGAAGTCGCTTGCCATCCTGAAGCCTCTGCTCGGTCGTATGTTTCTGATTATGCAAAAATTTTTGATAAATTCAGATGACAGAACCACGTATGAGCTTTGTATATTATGAATATTAGCACAATGCCTGGATTCAAATTCACATATATATATATATATATATATTGCTGTTGCTCACAACACTGTAGTGGATCTAATAAAAATGCAATGATCTCTCTTGCTAAATGAAAACAAAATTAACAGATATTCTAGAATACTAATTACAGAAAAATATAACTGTGTAAATGATGTAAACGTGTGCACCTGTCACGTTACGCCAAACTGATGTCATTCAATATCGTATGTTCAACTCTTGTGGACAAGGCAAACGAATGGGCGTAGGTCGTCTCCGTTTGCCCAATCGATTAAATATCCGTCCGCCGCTTTTCTCTGTGACCGAATTCTTTAAAGACAACGTAGCAAAGGCTGAGTTTGTTATAGTGCCTTAGGCGCACCGTCTTGCCACTGTAAACGTGTACACTGGCAGGCGCATCAGTAGAAATTACCGTGGAAGTCTAGCCGCAACGCGAACTGCAGGGTCCGACTCTGAGGGCGAACAGCTGGCTAAAAATCTGAACAATAGTACAGCTTCCTGAGCGGAGTTGTTGCGATACTCTGAGGCTTATAGCTATGAGAAGTGTTTGGTCAGTACAAAGCTTGCGTAAAAAAACCCGAAAGATGCGTTGCTTATATATATATATATATATATATATATATATATATATAT
>MNPL01001755.1:0-23466 GCA_002081605.1 Tropilaelaps mercedesae
ATATATATATATATATATATATATAAATACAAAGAAATTAGGATAGAAATTTTATAAACCATCATAGTCTTCATAATTGCCAAGTGTCAATTATCATGTCACTCTAATATATAAAGGGGCATATTACTGACATTTTTACTTTAGAAAATCATATAAAATAGAAGATGCATTTAAAAGAGGCATTAAGACAATGATCCAAACGCAGGTAGGCATAGTCTTGACCGTATTACTGTTTAGCTACATTTGGAATGCAATTCAAAACCATTCTCGTGTCTCTAGAATACTCTTCTTTTGCTCTTCACATTGCTGACATAATGTTACCCATAACTTTAACCATAATGTAACCCATCGACCTGCTTTATTTCTTCACGTACCACATAAAGTTCCGATGTACTTTGCATATTTTTCATCACAACTCTCTTAGCTGCTTCCAAATTTATCAGCCGCTTTGCATTTCAAGTTTATCTTGGCCTGCCTGCTTGCCACCCGTTTGTTAGGGCACTGCAAGCACCTCTGTCTTCTGTAACATGCGACGCTGATAGTATAAATTCAATTGCGTGGATATTTTAGTGAACTCTATATTACCTTCTCATTCCAGAGCAATAAACTACGTTCAAGTACTTACTTCAAAGGGTCATCGTAGCAAACTTTGTATTCTCCTTCGCAATGTTCTCTAGGAGCAGTTGGTTTACACAGATTTTCACAAAGGTTATCACCTCGAGACGCTCGACTGTGACAACATCAGAGACCAGTACGGCGGATTAATAAGAACTGCAGTCGTTAGAATGTCAAATGACGCAACTTTGATGTCTATCCTCGTGATTTACTTAAACTGTCATTGGGCCTTTCGGAAGGAGCAGTTCAGGCACTACCATCGGATTTCGTGTGATCGCGCGACGCGTGGCTAGGCCGTTGAATCTGCGAGCCTAGGTAGATGAGGGTTATCAATAATCGCTACCAGCATTGTAAAACACTTAAGTCCTTTAGCTGACCTTCACTATTTGTATTGGGTGCATTCTCAATAGTACCTAAACTGACGTTAAACAAACACTATGTGGAATTCGAAATACGGCATGCTAACATAAACCTAAACCCTGAAGGTGAAGATCAGGGCGCTTTGAGACAATGCTGAATCTGAGTAGATACGGTAGGAAGACGATTGGTTGTAACAAGTTTAAATTTTAAAGAGCCTCATTTTTATATGCAAAAACACGATGGATTCGAGAAAGGAGTGCCCTGCAAGTGAATATAAACCAAATGTAAATATTTTACTATCTGTTTCTGTTTGATGGATCGCTTCAATAACTCTGGCTTCTAACATCAGAAAATGCCTTCTAATTGTCTATGGCTTGTATCTGTCTGTACCGAGTTCTTTTGTTTTGCAACTTAAGCCGATTTCTAGTTGATTCCTCTGTAAGATAACATCGTCAGCCAATTGAGTGCGCTCCATAGTATACGCGGAGCGACCAAATAAGCCGCTAAATCTAAGATATTTGTCGTGTATCTGTGTTCATTTCTTTTTTAAGTTAGCTGTCCTGAAAAATTTTAACGTTGACGTACTTTGTGGACAAAAATGCTAAATATTATACTGCAACCACTTTATCTCTCTCACGATGCAGCGGCACGAAATCTTGCGATTATCCGTTGCTGACACAAAGGTTTTGAATATATTTATCATTTTTATAACGTTAGAGATTTCTGAATCGACCTATACCACAATACCGTAATGGCAAGGTATGTATCAGTTGGATAACGTAATAGATGACCAATATTAGCATAAACTTCCATCGCACGTATTTTACTCTCGCTATCCTATTGATTCGCAATTTTCCCTGTCAACAACATACTTCTTAAACAGATGTACAATAACGGTATCCCATTTCTAGCGTCGCATGCAATGGCCGCAGACACTAGTCGGCTCACAAATGCTTCCATCTCTCTGTTCGTTTCATTAAAGTTCCATGCTATTTTCGCGCGTAGCGGTGTTTTCGCATGGGAGCCATGCGAAGATGGTTGGCAGAACATGGTCCCATGCGGCGGTTCGTCTTGCCTCGCATCAATAATTGACCAACTCAGCTGTCCGGGATGTGGTAATGTTGTCTATTATGCACAAAGGGCTAGACGTCGGCTGGACCTTGGTTGCCTGGGATGAGAAACAGTGAGATACCACGCTAGAGCGTCGGCGACGACCGGGAGAAAGGCGGAATAGCTGTGAAAGGGAATTCTCGAGTTCGCCCGCCAAAAATCCAGTGTCTGTTCGCGCTCGCTGCGGTGATGGAGACCGGCCAATTCGACGGGGGAATCGGGGTGGATTTATGTCTGTTTAGCCTTAACACGCACCCTCCGACCCCGTAGAATCCTTCGATATCCAGCCTCATTTTCTGATCATCCTTACGATGTTGGGGTTAGTGTTCGACTATGCTCTGGGGTCAAACGTGCACACACATGTACGCACAACCACTCACGTGTTGGACAAACATTCAAACAGTGCTATCTTCTGATGGTGCACTTAAAAGTCGCGGCGGTTATCAAAAGTTCTGGACGACGTCTATAGAATTTTGGGAGTTGCATCTCCAACGAAGGTGTGCCCAGGGCAAGAACAGTGTTTTAGACGTTGTTAAAGTTGCTGGTAAAATTTAACTGGTATTTGGCGGAACAACGAGGGTAGCATTGTCATAAATGAAATTAAAATTTTTTAAGATGTAAGAAATATTTAACAAATAAAATGTAAGGTATAACTAATTACTGATTACTTTAATTATAGGTAATTAAATAATAATAACAATATGTAATTCAATTGTTCTGATGAGAAGATCTGACCAAGGAAAATGCTTTCCGCCTGGTAATTCTTTAAAAATCAATAACATCACTTGCGTACACTTATTCAATTATTTCAATAAAAACAATAGATGCCAATTACGTTTCAAAATATATATTATAGCTTTGAACATAAAAACGATAGTATGGTACGGAGAATAATATATAGGATATTTATTAGAATAACTCAATGTATTGACCGTTTATTGAGTTTTATTAACAACAAACGAAGCCGAATGCATTACGACGCCGATTAAAAACAGTGAAACCGTGTGGTAACGGTGCCGGAGACTGTTTGGGTTACGCGGGTTACATTTGGATCAAAGTGATTCTTATACTCGCAAGTTCTGTAAACCAAATTAGCCGCATTTATTGACCAAATTACAGAAATATCATGACAACCTTTATTTGCTATTTGAAGGTTGTTTCAAAAAGCTTCAAATATTCATATACGGCTGGTGATTTGGCAGATTTTAGCTGTCTTAAACCAAATTCCTTCTGGACACTACAGCAGTTAAATATTTCATGCCTGACCCAAGGACACTCGCTTTCGCTTTATACAAACATTTGGAGTTTAGTTGCTTTCTGAGTTTACTTGTTCAGGATTTAGTTGTTTTTTGAGTTTAGTTATTCAGGATTTAATCATCTTTTGGTGCGATTGGCGTCAATGTTTGCCAGTTGACTTCCTCTGCGTCTATTTTAACTATTTTGGCAAGATGTTGAAGCAGCAGCCCCTTGAAAGTTATTAAGGTACAATTGAAGATCGATTATTGAAGTTCTAAACGTTAAAAGATCGTTGCTCCGTTCATCAGGCCAAATTGTCTGTCACTCAATAAAATATAAGCCATTTTGCCAAAATCTAGCTTTTCTGAACTGCCACCACCGCACTTCGATGCATTCTTAGAGCATCCGCAGAAAATACTATTATGACAGGAGTTTTCACATTTCCGCCGGTGGTTCCGGTACCCCACGGGGACAGATCGACACAGAAGTAAATTGAACAAAGTTCGTCGGAGACGTTGGAACAAAGGCCGTCACACTCTTCCGTGTCGCGTGCGCCGTTCCCGATAGCGTCGAGATAATTATTTGAGAGGCAGTGTCTCATCAGGAGGTAACCACGTGAACGGTCGGTTGCGAACCTCACAGACACAAAGAGGCACTGTTCAGCTGACTTGAATACGATTCATTTTTCGCGAGCGTTCTGAGCGGTTTAACTGCTGGACTGCCGGCTTGAGCGTATTTACAATACAAGGTAGAAACTAATTAGCAGATGCACTTTGTACAAAAAAAAAGGGAGAATGAAAAGGCTAACTGTACGGTCAAACGCCGCCATCCTTTTTTGCGATAGTTGTTTACTTACCTCGCCATGTTCTCATCTCCAACAACACGTCAAAACAGGCAAGGCTCACTAGCCTTATATGCAACCCTGCTATGCGATAGACAGAGATGAAGTTTTATTTTATAAAAGCACAGAGCAATTTGCACGTTTAGGCTCTCTTTGTTTTACTGAGTCTCAGTTTTCCGTTTTTCCGTCTGAAAGAGAAAACAATGTAGTAACGTACGCACATTCAACAACATGAATAAATATACACAAAGCGTAAATGAATATATACGAAATACACTTGGATTACAACGAAAATAAGGCACATTTTTGTGGGCGTCCGACAGTTGTTTCAGCAAAAGTTGTTTACGTAGATAACGATAACTTGAGCAAAAAGATATAACGGAGGAGTTAGGAGAGCTACGGAGTGATGTAAATCCAGCACGATTTGCGTTGAAACACTAACTCAATACTCCGAATTGAATTTGCCACTATTGGCGTTAGTCTTCAAAAGCTTCGTTTCATGGATCAGATCTAGAAGAAGTTCATCTTGATGTGTTACGAGTGTCTATATAACCAAGATCAGAAAACGTGTTCCTATTATTTCACATAATTAACCATATTCCTTTCAACCACGGCTCAGTCGTTAGTGCCCGTTTGAGCTCTCCTCCATCGCTAAATTCGATGCGTTGTGTGAGCTTTGTGGCATGTATTTGGAGAAGCATTGATGATTGCTTCATGCGTTTCATGTATTTTCGCTATACGCAGCACATTTAACCTGATCGTGAGCAATGTTTCATAGCGAAATATACGCATGCGTACATGTCCCTGAAGTATTCACCCTTGCTGGAAGTTTGTATTACATGGATATCGATATTCGTCTCTTCTACGCTTGCGCAGCGTAGTGCAATATGATACTGTGGCTTTTCCTTGAAGCACTGCCGTTTCAAAATATAAATCCCGGATGACACTGTCCATGAATTCGGCTTCCCCTCCCTTCCGTGCCGCTTTTGATGACGGATGCAAAGAACCGCGTTCGTACTTCACGTGTTTCTACTGTCCTTGAATGCCGCATCCCGGACAAGGATAGTGTCATATCGTCGGCGTCCCGCTCGGGCTCCATGCATAGCCTAAGTCATACCATCCGAAGCTTATAAAGAAGCAAGCAACATCATCCCAAAAGTTTTCAATGACTATAAGCGCCCTCAATTCCGCGTCTTCGCCCCCTTGTCCTTATAAAAGGGTCTTCCCTTGGATCTTCGGTTTGGCTCAAAGGAACAGGACGACCCGCAGTCAAACTGCCTCTTCCGCCATATTCCGCTGTATTCATGGCATTCATCCTGGTCGCGCGCCACTCGTCAAGTTTATTCAGACCTCCTCGGTCTCCGGAGCTCGCGGACCGGAGCTGGATTCTGCTTCCGCTCCTGGAGCTTCGAACAGCTCGGGCGCTTCGAGCTCAAGAAATAGGAAATGAGGCGTCTGCTCGCGTGAAGTTCTCATAATTCAGTCCAGCATAGACAGGCAGCGCCACATATTCGCTCTCCTTCACGCCTCGAGTACGAGAGTCGATCCTGTCCTGTCTGCGTTCCCTCGAAGACATGTAGCCTTGATGGCGCTCCGTGCTCACAGCCAGACTCCGATACATACACACTTCCGTAGGACACTCGGCGATTTCCTCAATCTGGGATGCCTGACGGAGCACTCTGTCCAATTCCAAGATGGCCGTACAATTAAAGAACTCGTAGATACACGGGTCTACTCAGCATCAAACACGTCTCGTTGGAGTGACCCAATAAAAGTGAGAATAAATTGCAGCATCAAGCCATATATAGCAGGTCTTTACGGGAAGACACACCAAAATATCAGGCTGAGTAACGCAAGCTTACACGATCGGTAAATGCAAGACGGCTAACAGAGATAGATGATAAGCAACAACATATTTTAGAATTATGATAATTTTTTTTATTTATATAAACGATGGTTTTGTTCGAGATTGCACATTATTGAGACTGTCGCTTGCAGTGCTTTATGAACAAAACAGCTTAAAGGTATACGTTGATCTAACGTATTTTTATGCTATTCCTAGATGTGCAATCTTATAGTCTCTAAGTTACTTATACTAAAATTGGTGTAATAGTTTTGTATTGTCAACAAAAACTTAATCTACAGCTATATTGCTGCCCTTCATGAGGAGATGAAACATCCCTCGGCAAAGCGTCCAAACTTTTTATCAAGCGTCTGCGTTAACTTCAACTAAAAACACATACCTTCCCAATTTTCTGTGAAACAAGTCATTGAACGAAAAATAATACAATCATCGTCAAAATGTGCAACAATTGCATTTCGACCTCAAAAAATGTCGTGCCCGATTACAAGATTATCGACCTGTTCGTGTCGTGCACGAAATGCAATTCATGAGTTAACGATAAAGTAAATTCCGTTACTAGACTATCCAACTCCTTCCACGAAAGTAATGTTGCTTGAGCAGCGTATTTCCGTCGTTACACAAGACAAAAACCAGACGCTCTTGGCATACGATAGGCGCACTCGCCAAAAGCAAGCGTCGACCAGAAGACATCTTGACCTAAGGAAACTTTGATACCGTGAACTGTCTATTCAGCCACTGCCGCACTCATCACCTCTATCCTCAATGTAGTGCTGTGGCCAGCCGCCACTTGAAATCCTGGAAGAATGAACGTCTGCGAACACCAAATTATATATCGTGATCGCTTTTGCTAATTTTTCTGCCCAAGCAATGAAGTGTTCTGAATACTTCGAATACTATGCATCTACTATTTTCGAATCCGTGTATCGACCAGTGCACCTACGTGTCTCGTTCGGTCGCCTCAGGCCGTAGGCTATAGACCCATCAAACCCGATAGGTACAATGCATCCACCCACGCTCAAGTGAACCTCTCATCGCAGAACCCATGACTGATTGGTGTCGGTGCCTTCATTTGGCTGGCTTTGAAGACTACGCTAAAGTATTGCCATGGCTACCGTAGAACGTGGAAAGGCCATTTTCTCTCTCTTTTTCCGTTTCTTTCCCTCTCTCTCTCTCCCTTTATATACATATATTATGAAACGCCATAAGCATACATATCCGCGCCTACGGAAACTTACATTGCCACATCTTACATTGCAGATAGATTCGCAAGCATTTGCACGTTTCGTATCCAACCGTCAGCTCTATTCTCCTACAGACTGTCCCACCTTTCTCTTAACAATTGCATTAGTGGCCAACCACCAGGCCGGACTAGGCCCAAGCTTGACTTCCCGATATGTTCGTGCGGCTAACAGGTACAGTCGTCAATTATAAACAGGCCACGATCCAACTTCAGCTACCGACACGCTACCAGTGGCGCCTACGTGGAAAGGAAAGGAGTGTAGTCCTTGACGTTAAGGACGCCCGAACATGGAGGCCTTGGCGTGACAAAAGTCCGCCTCCTCAATTCTCAGAGATCTCTGGCTCAGGTCGTTTCATCCAAGCAAGTTGATCTCTCTGAACCGTTGCACATCTGAATTGTGGTAATGTGTTACTCAGCGTGCATCATTAAGGACAATATTGTCGTGCAACTGAGTGACATGTGAAAGGTAAACTCCCGTCAACATGGTGAAGTGTTGACGGCGTAGAGAGGACGTGGAATTAGGTTCCTCCAAAGGCTTTGTGAGACTGGGGTAAGTTTGATACGATGTACTGGCGGAGTAAATTATTCTGTAACGTATTTTACATGGCATTGTATATTGTCGTTAACCCTACAGATCATCGTTAATAATACACCGTTAATAAGGAAGCCAACAATCTTGTTGGGAAAACCGAATCAAATGTCTACTTCTATATAATTCTTCTCGTGAATCGCTTGCAAGTGCAAGCTGGTGGATAAGGAATGCAAAATTTGCCTGGAAGATGACATCAGCCTATAAATGCACATTTAGATCTAGCACAAGTGGAAGAACGAAGGTACAAAAAATAAATTTAATGTTTCCAATTTCTAGTGGCAAACGGAGAAATAGATATTCTCATCATTGTCCTCTCGGTTTTCTTATACAACACCTCACGTTGGCTTTGGATTGAAATGACACACCAGCAGAGTCGACTAATATTAGGTGGCGGTCGTAACTTAGGCATTCCTGATCCTAAGTTGTCGATCTCTTTTCCCTGGACGCAGAGAGTCAAGGCGCCCACAAGGGCAAGGGCTACGCCCAACTTTGAACCTATGCTGGCCTCGATATAACTCTCTCTCTAGCCGTTCCCTAGCTTAGATACTACAGCCATTCGATAACGCCTTCTCGCCGTTCCTCAGCCCTTGGTAATGTGCCGCTGATCGTGAAGAGCGAGATTCCGACAGTAAACTTGACCCTACCCCCATTAAAGTGGTCTTAAAAGTCACGTTCGAAAAAGAACCCTGCAGGTCGTTGAAGACATATGCGTGAAAGCTGGAGTTCTACTTTCTATTCCTTATATACGTCACATGCGCACGCCCATATCCAATCAACCTGGATACGCTATATATAAACACAAGCCGATACACTATATTGGGCGGGAGCTGACCGCGCTTAGTGCCCTGCCTGTAGTTCTATGTTCGATGATCGTCTCAGCACCGCCTCACTCCGTAAACGGGCCTGCCTAATCACAATAGCGGCACAATGCTAGGCACCTGGATGCGGTTGTGGCTATTCAGACTGAACTGGCCCGCAAGGCTATCGTCAAAGTGTGCCATTGTCAAGCTACACAAGCATTACTTGTCGTACGGTCTCGGCCGCGGGTGAAGACTGTTCTGTACACTCAGAACTGTAGCCAGCGGGTGATGCTGCCTTGAACCGGCAAACAGGCGAAGAACTGTCGGTGGTACCCGAAACTGCAACCCATTTATGTGGGAGGACGAGGATCGAACGGGGAATGGAGTAAGTGCTTTCTCTTCTCGTAGCTGAACGCACCCCGGAAGGAACTTAAGCGGATGTCGGCCACTTCTCAGCGCCACTTCTTATGGTTCGCCTCCAGGCAAAGGAGGCAAAGGGCGGCAAGTATTCGTGGAATGCGGAACGCCTCAAGATTAGGAACTAGCATCTTCCTGACGTCATGAACTGCGTATGGCCTTACACACGCGGCGTTTTGTTGAACAGCAAGGCCTACGTTGGCCAACAAGCATAATGATATCCAGTTGAAAACTGAGGTGAAAGAAGGGAAATTCGGCCACCACATTTCTGGCCAAATTCGCTTGTTCTTCATGATGAATAATATATGCCATAATTCGTGTTTGTTTATACTTTTTTATCACTCGGCTTGAAATCTTCTTGTATCTCGTGCGCATTATCGCGATTATGATGATTTTCTGGGCTTATCATGTGTAATACAGTATGAAAACGAAAAAATGAACTTCGCCATACAACTTCGCGGAAGTCAGGGACAACAAGGGGGTATCCCGGTAACAGACTACGCGGTAAACTGTTGCCAGACTTTGAGCTCGGTGGCTTGTGACGCATTCGTCTGTGCTTTGCGACCGGAGGAGGCACGTATGTGCATGGGTTCGATCCCCGCGGTTGCGCATTTACATCTATATGGAGTCCGTCTTGCGAAGTAGTGCAAGAACTGCTACCCTAAACGTTAAATGCTACCTTGTTAGACAATGATCAAGTCAGTAAAGAACCTGCTTCACACGCCAAGGATCGACCACTTGAGTGCTATCCAACAGCACCGGGCTTATTTCTCAAGTGCTAATCGTTGCATTTCGTTCGTCATTAGTTTACAAGTTAGCGTTTTTCCGTAAGCCAGAGAACGTTTTTTTCGCTCCGTCTGCTCGTTCTCGAGTCCCTCGAAGTAATTGGCTAAAGCATCGATTGCCAGGTTGGTTCCGGTCGGTCCTCGGGGGTTTCGTCTTCGTGTTGCTGCGATATACTCATGAACACCGTAGGAGTGTCCTTTTTTCGTTTTTAAATATTTTGTGTTTACATTGTTTATGGGTGTCGGTCGTTCTTAATAAGCCAGCCGCTCGATGAGCGGTTATAAATGAATTGAATAAAAATGTCGCACTTCACGTTGAAGCTGGTTGCTGTATTTCTATGCTGTCGGCTTTCGTGGTTTATGTGGAAAATCTTTCAATGGCGTTTCGTTGCCCAATGAGTACAATTATCTATCATCACAAACGATTAGTGATACGGCTATTACCACAATCTTAGAATTAGATGTCAGAGCAGCCTGTCTTGTGTTAAATATCCTTGCGTGCGTTCAGGTCATATTACTTCACGTCATTTAGGTGAATTGAGTGAATTACAGGTGCGATATGGATGAATGCCTCACCACAATTACAGCGGGCACACGGACTAACTCTAGGGTTCGAACTGTCACCAATGGCATAAACAAAGCTAGACAAAGGTTGGAAAATATTTAAGCAAGTTAATAACCTACATCCGTTCGCTTCGGTCTTTGGTCTGACCTTCTCATTCTTAGCCGTTGATTACACTGTCGGTGGACTAGCGCAAAACAAATATCATGATGAATCGCAGAGGCTAAGAGAGGTAGCTATTTCCTCGTTTCTCGCCACAAACCCGCTTCAACGGACGCAACCAGCCATGAAGATTCAGGAAGAACTGTTAAACTGGTCGAAATGGAACGCGATTCGCTCGCCGCTATGTCTGTGGACCATCCGGCCACGATGTTGGCGGGCAACTCACGACAAGAATTGACTGCGATAATGGTAAATAGGCATAACGTTCTATGCAATGAACTGGATACAGAACCATACAGAGGAGCGTTGATGGACCTAGGGTGACCAAGAGTTAACGCCTAGGAATCACAGCAGGAATAGCAGTGGCTTGGATAGGTACATCACTACCTGCATAGCTTGAACAGTCGTCACCTTTGTCTGTAAAAACCTCATCATTGTGGCTCCTTTTACACGAGAAGCAGTTACTTCTCCAGTGCTTCACTGGGGTATATCGCTAGCAAAATTACTGCGGACACTGTGGTTGTCCTCTGCCTTAGTGTGGCTGCTGTACTACGACCACGCTGGACGACAATGAGTTCGGTGCAAGTGACGATTGGAAGAACAGAACTATCTGGCTGAACTCAGTGGCGAAAATCGTCGATGACTATTTTCAACGGGAATGTGTATTGTCATTTGATAATGCTTTCCACAATTGCCCCAACAAGAGAAATTTGCCTGGAATGAACTTGAACCGTCGGCATAGCAGCTTGCGATGACCTTATATCGCTTTGTGTCACTCGCGCCAATAGCAAAAGCATATGATAAAGTCGGATAAAATTTTTCCTGATTTTCTTCATCTTTACCGACCTCATTGTTGGTGGAAAGAAAGGGCAACCTATGTAAAGACACAACAGGTACAGATCGCTACTTTACAAGCGACGGACCTTCGAATGAGTGGCCACCTCTGGAAATGATGTTCTCGAGGAGTAACTGAAATATATTTTTGATATCACCATTATGATAGCTCAAATTGATTCTTAAGCAGCCGTTGCTCATGCTTTCGCGGCTATTAAAAATGTTTCTTGTAACACCAGTTTTAGCCATTTTTGTCACAGTGAAATTGTCTTATTAAAAGAATATCCCACTGTTAATAGTCATTATGTTGCTTCAAAGAGAGAAGTTGATGAATCACAAATATGACTGTTGCACTGTAGACACAGCTGACCCTAGAGACAAAGTCACAGAGTGAACCTAAACACGTTATCGGAGCCTGCCAATGAATTGTATGGGGATGAATATCCGCCTCGCTAATGGAGTTGCTTGCAATGGTTCAGTCTCACGTGTCGCCAACGACACACAGACAAAATGAATCTTCGCTGCTAGTGGCCGGGGCGGCCACGTAAGCTAGTTTTTCTGCAAGGTTAGCAACCAGCAAATACAACGAAGAAGACATACGGACAACCAATCGGCCCAAGCGAGTAAGTGCACTGGTGGTTTTCGTTTGAATTCAAGCGTGTACAAGTCACAACTCAATCTTGGGGGGGCCATCGAATCGAAATACAACCACTGTAACTGCCGTAGGACTCCGCATCTTAGAAACGACTGAGGCCTAGCGTTGTGGCGCTGGCATCGGTGTTGTCTGCTATTCGGTTGCCATTAGTCCAAAATACACTGCTTACCATGAGTCGCTCCAGTACACTCCGTGCTATCCAGAGAAATTGCCGTTCATCATCATACAATGTCATTAAGCTAGCGCGTTGCATCCGTGTGATGTCACTGGACAGGTTTCCATATTGCGGGTGAACCTGAATGTGCTACAGCTGTTGGCGTGCTTTAGGCCCTCAAAGAACCAGGACAGGCGAATAAAAGCAACGACACAGGCAACGTCGGAGGATAGCCGGACTAACCCGGCCAGCAGTGCTTCGTGATGAGATTCACCGGATTCTCGGACCCAGCGCTCAATCTGGGCTACATCGATTTGCAACTGGCTACAGCGACCACGCTGGATCTATTCTGCTGCGACACGTGCAAGTTCACCGCGCCGGAAATGGTTTATTGCGACTGCAACCATATTTTTTGCAGGAACTGCTTGCTGGCGCTAGAAGATGCCAATCACCAGGAAGACGTTGCAACGGCGCATTGCGTGCTCTGCGAGGGCAGCGTCTCCTGTATGGGGGTCACACTGCAGGAAGCGTTTGTCGCGCAGCTGCAGTTCATTTGCCCACATTGCAAGCAGATCGTACGCCTAAGCGGGCTGAAGGCTCATCTCAGAGTTTGCATCTCGCCAGATCCACTCCAAAGCACCTCTCCCCCCAGTCCGAAAGCGCTTGTGAAGTTCACGCCGTCGTCTGAGCACGACTCGTGGAGCTTGAGCGTCTCCCTCGAAGCTAGCGAAGAAACCATGCCAGAATCCGAAGAGCTGTCAGATAATCAAGAGTCGCCCAGCACCTCCTCAACGGATGCGCCGGTAACAACGCACGTACTCAATGCCGTTCGCAGAGAGGTAATCGATGTAATGTCTCGCTATGACAGCACCTTACGGGCCGAGCTCGACGCTTTACGCCATCAGCTCGCTGAAAGGGATGGGTCTCAATTGATGCAGAGGGGTCACCAGAACGGAGAGATTTTTCTGCTGGCCTTTCGCGCGCCGCAAATCTGCTGCAAAAACGTCGGCTACACGACCAGCACCATAACCGTGGCCAGTACTGCGTTCTTCTTCAAGAGCCATGACACAACAAAATCGTATGAATCGTATCGAAACGATGTGAGTATGGTCGTGGCTGGAGTGGACGGTGACCAGCCGACCAGTGTGTTCCAGGTCAGCATCAGCTGTCGATGTGACGATCGGTGGTTGGCTCCAGTGACAAATACTGTAGAAAGTGCTTCCATCGGAAAGTGGGTTGAGTTCAAGCAAGTCTTCACGAGCGGCATCTACGAGGGGGCCTTGATCAGGGTGCAAATCAAGAGCAAGCAATGAAAGAAGGTAGACTTCTACGATCGAATGTCGATGACACTTCGGTGTGTTAAGCCACCTCAGTGTGTGCGTGTTTGTATTTGTGTGTGTTTGCAACTGACTAGCGTTTAGTCGAAACGAAACATTTGATCTTTGGCTGAATTTAAAGGGCCAACTATCTGAGAAAGTGACGACGTGAGGTTCAGTTCTTTTTCACAATGGGACGCGACCGGGAAGTTATACCGGCCATATCCGTGCTATAAGACCCAAAAATGTATCTACATTCTATTGACGCATTCGTCCTAATCGTGGCAAAATCAGTGGACTAGCAGTGGTCACGGCACTAGTCTTACGGTACACGTAATAAAAATTTAACAGATCGCGCGCATTAGCATACCGCCTTGTAGCTGTTACCTGCAAGTAACAGAGATCTGTAAAAAATCCAGGGAAATATGATAAATACTGACATAGCCGCAATGATGCGAAGTATTGATTGCATTTGAGGAGTGGCTCACGTTAGCGTCGTAATTCGCCAAAATTGAGTTATATATGACTTAGTATTTTACTGAAGTGACCACGGTGCGTGAATTCTTTACTAAAAATAAAAAAAATACATTTGAGCAGAATTTTGCAATAAAATTCGGAAATCGCACCGGACTGCTTTTGAGGAGAGCCCAACTAACTGAGCTTTCCGAGAGACTTCGAGCTGGGTAAGTCGCTCGTCATCAGCAAGGCAGTCAGTTTTTTGGTCACGGCAAGTGGCGTCTATCGCTTTAGCCAGATAAGTACAAGTAGGAAACCGAATGGTCGTGAAAAACCTGACCCATTTGCCATAATCTTTTAGAAGCGGTTCCTTTGAGTTAGTGTAAACGTTAACTCCACCTCATTTTCTTGCACAGCATCTTCAGTTTCCCTCCAATAGGCGAATAATCCTGAGCTGCAGAAGCGAGCAAGTAAATCATTTCTTCAAGTCCTCCTCGTTCCTCTGAAACTTTACTTCGACTCAATCAGAGTCAAGATTGTGCCATCGGTGCCAACAACCTAGCTTGGGCATCCATTTAAGGGTTCTTTCCGGAAACCCCGCCCAAACCTTGGCGCACAGTTTAGTTTTGCACGACTCAGCAGGCGATCCGCCCGATTTTCACGATTCCGCCAACCTACGAAAGAGCCCTACGCCCATGACCGTTACTAAGACGCTGTGTTGGTGTATCAATGTCGTGTGCCGTAGAATCATCATTCTTGCTAAACCTCCATTTACCATAAAGTATTTTGCGGCATCTCCCCACAGAAAGAATCCACCCACGCGTTCAGGCCAGTTCGTGTAGCCGTACACGTAAGCTGGATTCGCGCGCGATAACGTTGAGAAGTTTGTCTAAAGATGCTTTGTTCAGAGCCTGTGTGGTAGCGAGGCTGCGTGAAGATGCTGTTGCGTGCAGGGCTCCTCTTCAGGACGTTGTCCTGCTGCGATGTACCCCACAGCAGGAGGTACACAGACCGGCACACGCCTCGTAATCACGGGAAGTGCTATCCGCCGGGCATCCTCGGCTCCAGAAGCTGGGTCAGTGCTCGCCCAGCATCGCCCCATAGACTCGTTCAGCTGGCGTATCCAAAGCAATGATTTTGTGCATATGTTATGACAGCGCTATCATTGATGTTCCCCTCATTCCATTGTTTCTTTCGGGCTGTAAACGATGGACACTGATGGAACTGCTCGTAGACACCAAGCAAGGGTAACAATCGCAATTAATCGTGGTATACCCGGCTATAGTCAGATAGACGTAGAAAATGAAGTATAAATGTGGGTGAACATATAGCTGACTCCACTGACGACAACGATGCTTCTAGAAAATTCCACCAGTTCTGTAAAACAAGCCGACGGTACTGTAACGACTATCGATCAGGAGGCTTTTCAATGTCGAGGGCACGGGAGCACTCAAAAAGCACTTTGAAGTGGGCAAATTGGATTGGAACAGCAAATCTAAAATCACAACACAACAACAGACCTTGAGCGTAAACAAGACCAGCCGATTGCAGCTCCTAAATACAAACTCCGTTAGTTTCGCCCTAGTTCGTACTGCCTTCAGTTTGACGATCAGCTCTGAGGGCAGCATTCGTCAAGCGAATCTGCTTCAACGCAAGCGAAAACCCGCTTTGTAAAACCGGACGCTGATTAGACCTGGTTCCCGAGCCCGAGGAATATATCGCCGGCTTGATTATAAACGCCACATGCTCCTTTGTCCGTCAAAATCGTGTTCGCGTCAGGAAATGGTGGTACGTAGTGACTCGTAGTAAATCAACAATGTATATAACACAACAACTGTGGCAGAGAAGGGGTAAGAGTCAATATAATTGATGTGAATAATCCTCCATTATCGAGACAGCCTAGGTCGGCGCCTACGTACATGTATGTGTAGTTTAGAACGCTATGGGGACAAGTGGGCGGTTTTATAGGTCGAGCTCAGCAGATCCTAGCTAACACCTCGAGAAAACGAGAATTCTTTTAGTGCACAACTCGACATGATACGGGCGTCGGAACTTAGGCACCGAGGATCGCATGTACATCTTTCGGAACCATATGCTAGATGGAAGATCCAGCAAGAACGGGAGCAATATCATTGTTGAAACTAGTCCAGTGTTGAAGTATAATTAAAACTACATCAACTTTTGAACTCAGAAATTATCTTTGTTTCTCGATTTCCAATAAGCTGGAATGCATTTCAGCTTTGCACACATTTCGAAGACGTGTATACATCACAGGCGTGGCCACGCTTCGAAACTGGCAATGAATAACTAAACAGTTTATTATCCAAATGGTTATATTTTCTTTTCAATATGTGATACGTTTTCATAAAAAATGACATTTCATATAAATTAGGAACAACGGCGCACTCTACAATATAGGTCAACATTAGGTAAAAAGAATTCTAATGTTGACATTACTGGCTTCGTTTTAACGAAGCTACAATAGTTGGATAGGCATTTCATCTCTCTACAAATAGCCGTATGTCTACCCTGAAGCATCCATAAGAGAAAAACTACGTTTGCTTTGCAAAGTTTTCGATTGGTATTTTTAATGCTATCTATCGATTTTTGTGTAGGTTGACTGTGGTATAAGCTCTCTTGGCAGCGCGTACTTACTTTGCGACAGGAACGCTTCGATTATCGACGTAACAGGTATATTCACAAAGTTGCAGACATAAACACCAATTCGTTCGCAAGTATCTGTAATTTTATTTTGCTACGTTGGAAAATGCTTGAATAACGGAAATCGAAAAAATCCCTCAAAAATGCGAATTATCTCATCGTGTCTCGTATACGTTTCTGGATCGACCCCTATTAGACGCGATAATAGGAGACATTCCCGAGGCTTGAGAAACAGGCTGGCCGCCTTATTGTATATAGCGTTCTCATAAGTGCACGCAACACAATACCGTCCTCCTAGAACGGCAATCTTCTTAACAGAATAACATGAACTTAAGCAAGGAGCCTGCTTTAATTAGCACACGGAGAACAATCACAGGTCCGATCTGCTACGATTTTCTGCGTCTAATTTCCTCTTTTTGGAAATTCGTCCTGTTTAAGGCAAATCATAGAAGCACGCAGAATACAGAAGCAGCTCCGCTTTTCGAAAAACATTTGCAAGCTCACGTACAAATACAACGTATAGTCATGCGATCGGCTCCCTATATGCAAAATTATTAGCTAGTATAATTGTTATTACTACTGCCTAGAAAAGAATTAATTTTTATATACACTAGTTCTTGCGTATTTTTCCCATAGGCATGCGCTTCCATTGAATATATACAGGCTATATAACGATTTTGTTCTCACTCTCGAATTACCTCTTTTTCTTGGATACAGAAATAACCTTCGTATTATGCTGATGTGCGAGCTGCCTCAGCAAGCCATTATCATGGGCAAAGGTGAAAGTAAGGAACGTTGGTTCCTAGCAAATTATTAGTCAAACGCGTTCTGTGCGAAACTTGAGATAAAGTAGTGAGTCAAAAATCTGTAATACCATCATAAACTGCTTAGAATAAAACAACGTGTAAGCGAGTTGCAACGACAGAGTTGATCTACCAGATTGCACCTTCACTCTTCCTTGCAGGCATTGCCGCTCACGGAGTTGATGGCACAGTTTGGTATTTTAGCTTACTATGTTAAAATGGTTCAACCAACTATAGTGCTTGCTTACATATTGAATTTCAAACCCGGTTAACAACAGGTGTCAAAAAAATAAACAGGTAGTCTGGCCATAACTGGCGTACGTAACCGAAAAAAGTGCCATGTGCCGATTTTTCTTGTTCCTGCTGCTTAACGTACTGTTTTTTTCAACCGGATGCGATAGAGCTCTAGTTTTAATGCTTACCAGCCGCTCTTTGTCATCCTACGGTGGGCGTCAAACAATGTTTATCCGCGAGCTCTCCAGTTACTATGACTTGCTTTCCGATTGACTAAAACTGAGCTAAGTACCAAGTCGAAATTAGTTCTCAGCGTTGTTCTTTTTAATCGCTGCTTTTCGATGCTCAGTTTGAAACGAAACAGCCTGATTTCATCAATTCTCAATTTTCATTCTACAAAATACGCATTAGTACGAGGCCCCATAAGAAGTCACAAGGACATTCTGGTTATGCGGTGCACTCCAGTAATACGGTATGTGCTGATTTAACGCCTCGCGAATCATTGCGCCAGTGAGAGTTACTCCCCGTCAGTTGGCGGCTGTACAGATGATGCAAAATCCGCTGAACTCTAAAAGTTGACCATGAATGTGTGTCTTCCAGAAGGCCGTAAAGTTCGTTTAACTTTGCTGTGCTGTTTCCCCTGAGCGGTTTCAGCTCGGCACCCGAAAATTGATACCTTCGACTTGGACCACCAACGACATAAGAACGCGTCGACCCAATACAAACGATTTCAGAATGCGGTACCGATTCGGGCTCTGACTTGGAGCTGGACGATGATGGAAAAACAATACACAGATGCAGCCCAATACATATCGAAGAAACAAGCATTTTTAGTCTTGAAACCACTCTGCCAGGCTACTCCAGAGGCCACGGAGGATCACACCCGAAATCTGAGATCTAAACCACCCTAAAAATGCCGGTTGTTGAATTACAAGTGATGGCTAGCACGGTATGGTGAGTGGCAATCATATTCTGGATAAGAGGTACTTCTTTCGATGTTATAGCTATGCTTCAACCGATATGACGTGAACAGGTAAGAAATTTCGTGCTTATATGTGTATGTGTATGTTTGCATTCAGTTAACGACTGTATTTGGAAAACGCCGGCTTTGGCTTCAGAGATATTAGGCTCGTTTTTTATTAATCCTTGTGAAAGAACTTTACGCTGTTTCTTGCAAAAATAGGAAATCAATGCAGACTATACCTATAAATAGACCTGATGACCCACAGGTTAATTTTGATGCTTAAACGTCCATCCCAAGGTGCAATGAATTTGTGATTCAGTGGTCAAAGGTTCTTTTGGTCGAAAGGTAATGGCTGTATAGTTATGGAAGTAAATTTCATGTATTTATAGCAGTCCGTTGACCTAAGAAGTCGAACATATTATGAACTTACAAAAATACCAGCATCTTCAAAAATGACTTAAATAAAATTTTTACAAACATACATGTGCATGTACAAACTCATACAGCAAGCTTATTATTGGCCGCAATCTTGTTTTCCATGTTTCTATGCTCTACGAGTTCACAGTATGACGGAAAGCACCTTGGCTCTATGCTGGTACCTGTTTTTTCGGTGAGTGAGGTAATCTTTTGCACATGTCTATAGAGGATCCTGACATGGCTGCGACTGTGTTGAGTACCTATAGCTGCACAAAGGCAGAGTCAATGAGCGGAGCATACATAAACAGGACTAATGGAAGAAATATATCATTGATTAGGACACCAGGTATGATGCCAACGGCCCCAAATAGAGTGTGGTAAATTGGCTCCTGTGTTTGGACGTGACGCTGGGGCGTCTGTTCCAACGGTCCAATTGATCGATCCTTGCTCGTAGCTATCATCTACATGCGTTATAAAGATATGTGCAACTTTCGGACACCATATGTACTTGAAGTTATTGTTATTTGCTATTTGATTATGCCATAGCGATAACATAGCAAGAACACTACTATGATGTTGTTATAACAACCGGCATCGTTAACTAGGCTTAAGGAAGTAACAATGTTAATAGAGTTATCATTAGGAGCTGCTAGTTATATACATAAAACTCAAATTATATCATGAAGCAACCACTTCTAGTATCCCTGTTAATGTGGAGTGACAGCTGGTTTCTTGCCAGCAATAGCCGTTAACACAGTTTCAGTTAACACAAGTCCAAAATATGCCTGCTGAGTCAGCCCTAAGTGTAACACGTGAAATTTTATAAGTCGCATTAACGGTCATCCACTTTTCGGTTCAATGCACTCTTGATCGGCATTTTAAATAAAATATAGTCCTCATAAAGCAATCCGATGCCATCTTTGCTCGATGGAAAGAGTTGTGCGAGCATAATTCTAAGCAGGAAAAAAACAAATCGATTAAAGCAATGAGGAGAGTTAGAGGTCAACCGCTTCGACTTCGTAAGGACAACATGCGAAAGCGGAGGAAGTGTACGCGTGTGTATTGCTAAGCGAAGAAACGTCTAAGCGGTCTCCCTACTCAAATCGCTTGGGGCAAAAATCTATTGAAGAGTGAGTTGAATCGTATATCTAAATTTCTAGATTAATAGAACACAATGGACAATGGCAGCACAAAACCGTGCAGGGCAGTCGTACCACCCCAATGAGTAATAAGAATATTTGGGAAGTTGTAGACTTGACGATTCTCCAAAGGACTATCAAAGCCTAGCTCAGTAACTTCCTGTGCAATGCTTTGTAGTACGTATAAAAGTTTAATTTAACTGGTTAGGGTAAGAATGGTTTATTCCGCGTAGCGTCGTTGGTGGCATTCATTGTAGAAACAACACCACCAGCAGACCACCTTTACAATAACATGAATATATACAAATTGAGCTCTCTTTATATCATCTATCCCTGTGAACCTTTTGGACGAGATCTGAGGCGGAGCTTATCACGAACGCCAGACACTACGATTGGAGATTTTTGCCATGGTAGAATGAGACAACTTCTCACCAAAACCTTGAACCCCAATGTTTAGGCTCTCATTTGAAACTTATTTGGTATGACTTCATAGCAAAGCGGCCGGACAAGCGGGCCGCTAATGTGTTGCAACTCCATTAGTGGTCCATCCCAGTCTATTGTCAGGCACAACACTGCTAATTATTTTTCCTTACAGCCGGCCCCTGTTCCAACGAGATTACTCCGGTCAGCTTGCTGCGTCCTACGACATGCATACTTCATATAGCTTTGACTTAAATGTATTTTACCTGTTCCCCTGTTAATTCCACAAAGATATACACTCACATGGTAGTGTAGAATACTGAAAAAACACAAACACATCCATCGTCCTGACATTTCATTGTGTTTGACAATCTCTCCTCTACCTGTTTCTTTTCTTCTAATTTTCATCCAGCATTGTCCAACAATACGAACGACTCCTGTTCTACCCTTCACAAATCAATTCGACGCTATGCGCCTGCTACTCTTTTTTCAGTGGGACGCTTGGAGAACATGAATCTATCGTAATCTAGTTGCACGATGGAGAAGAACTACTCATAAAAAGCTCGTCTTGAACTACGCTCCCTATTTCGCTCCTCGGTGTTTTTTCTTCTTCTGCTAAAGTTTTCCTCTCCTTCCGACCGACGGGGTCCTGGGCAGCGACCCCCGTCAACCGTCGGTGGCAAGTGGGCAACCCGTGAGATTGACCTTGGCTAAATAAATGCGCATACATACATCAAGAGGAAGATGAACGTAAAACGGGGATGAAATGAGACCAGAAGTCGTTTGGCACTGACTCTGGGGTGCCGTTTTCAGAGCAGTAGAAACACGGCAAACCCGAACGTTCGAACCAACAGCTAGACTGTGCTGATACTTAATACCAGTAGAGTAGTGACGGAAGATCTTGCACACGTGTGCGGCCTATGGTAGAAAAGATCTATATCCAGCGGGTAGAAGAGTCAGTTCTTGTATCGTGGTAAGCACGAATGTGTTTTTGCTGAAAGAAAATCGCGGGACTAGGTGTAAGTGAATAGAGATGGCTAAATCAACAGAACTTGGGAAAAACCGAGAATTAGGTATGATAACTAGACATAGGCGACCACGATATACCTAATCGACTAAAATTGTGCTACTTAAAGCAATGGAGAGCTCTAATACACACATACTAGGTTAACATAATCTAGTCATATAATACGACCAATTGTAATACCTTCGTTTTGTCAGCTCAGAAGGCTGTCGATGATAAGGGCACTCACTAAAGGGATTGCACTAAAGGCCTTAACAAGGCGGGGTCAATCGGAAGCTTTGCTCAAAGGCGTGCATAGTGTAAGCTTCCTCCACAATTCCATGTATTGCCTTTCTCGAATAGCATCGACAACGAATGTCCATTACACAGAATGAATGCACTATGCGAATCCAAACTTGCAAAGAAGTACGTTCGGTTTGCGTCATGTGTGCCTGCCAAGCAATTTCTTGGGAGCTGGCGTCCGTTGACCCGAATAAGTGATTCGGCGCAGAATAATAATAAAACAGCGTTTATTACTGTTTGGGGGCAATATAATGCTGTAGTGAACCTGCTATTAGAGATAGGCCTGCAATATGGTCACAACCTATTGGCACAGTGCATCTTCCCTCCATCGCGTGCATGTGGCCTGTGTATGCGTGGCCTGTGCGTGCGTGGCCGGGTTCGCCTTACAGACGTATCAGATTTCTCCCCCACCTTTCCGGGCGCTGGGACCCGAGAGCCAACCAATGTTGTCGCGAAACTTCGACAGAAGAAGCACAAAATATCACGTTACTTGTAATCCTAAACACGCAGTGATTTTGATGAGAACGCAGGTCTGCGTGCACAATAGTACGGAAGGCCACCATAGGAAAGAATGCAACGGTAATCTGAGTGGATGTATCCTGCGACGGTAATGCAAACTTTATGTAAACTAGTAAACGCACCCCATTTTAGGTACCCTTCCCCCGTTGTAAGGGATAAGTTACCTTCACTGGAACGGCGAAGCGTGATACAGCAGAATATATCTCAAAAGCCTAATTAGATGCTGGGCGCATGATTTTCACATAAGCTGAAATATCCGATAGACATCTCTTATAGATGTAATCTACTATTTTATGTACGATGTAATGTAGTAGATAGCGGCCTTATTTGAGACTTATATTATTTTGCGTCAACTTGTCCTCATTTCTTTCTTAAAATCATTTGTTAGTTTCACTCGACTCGCTTCATAATACTGTCAGAAGGGATGAGTAAATCTGGGATAAACAATTCGTATAGTTATTCCGTGACATAACGCCTTTAACAATGCTATAAATCGTTTAATAATGCCTGAGTTACCTAAATGCAAACATGTATAATACAAACGTAGATTAGGAGATTAGACAAATAGTCTATTGTTGGATAACATTTTTTTCCTGTCTATAGTCGAGCCATATGGTTGAAATTTAGTAAAGCCAGGAAAAGTAAAGCAGCCATACAATCGCTTACGAAAAATGAAATGTGCTCGAAATAAACTCAACGGAGAACTATCGAAGAACGAAAGACGTCAGTCCAGCATAAAAATCCAACCAGTACACGCTTTTAGGATCATTTTCACACATATTTTCACTTGTACAAATATTGTTCTAAACTTGGATTTTTTCGAAAATTTTCCATAAAAGTTTTACATAAACGTAATAATTTTACAGACTGTTTTAAAAATACAAATATTTAGCATGGTTATATTTATCATCAATAATATACCCAAAAAGCAAACGACGTCATAATACATAGATCGAAAAACTAATGATAGATTAAAAATATCTCAATCATAGGCCACCTTCCTA
>MNPL01001758.1:0-46520 GCA_002081605.1 Tropilaelaps mercedesae
TATATATATATATATATATATATATATATATGTGTTTACACATATATATTATAATGTTGTCGACGTCATTATTGTTGTAGCCTCAAAATCTCAACGGAATGATTCAAGCGATTAATTACTGTCGAGAACAACTCGAATGACGAACTGCCGCATACTGATTTGCTCTATGAATACAATATTCCTAATAGTTTTGAGGAGCCGTTCACAAGTTTTGCGAAAAACTAGAACACCATCTTATCTCCAACAGCACCTTCTCATGCAGTCATGTCCAAAGGAATGTCATAACACTTACCCCAGCGCGTTGCATCCTAAGGCTGTAGATGTTACAGCTCCGATGTTATGCATAGACTCCAAAAAAAGTGGGCTTATAGGATTTAAAGATTTAAGTTCAATAGAACAAATAAACAGGTCTTTTTGTTGTCCAGGCGATTTATTACAAAATCTCCCTGAAATCATATTACTTGTTCTAAACTGGAAGAGCGACTGAATGTTTGCAAAAGGGTCCGCGCGTTAAAGCTTGCACCCCACCGCTTCAGAAAGCGAGTCGCCGTTTACCGCGGCCCTACACTCATTCCACGTAATCGCACATCTTTGTCTAGTGTTTTCCACTGGCTTTCATATTGAAGAAACATTCGATCCGTGCTGATAGGGAGACAACCTCGTACTTTGCGGCACCAGTGCGGTGATGACACCGAATCAATGTAATAGCACTCACGTCAATGGTGGCCACGAAATGTCATTGGATAAAAGTTACTGATCTTAAAAGTCTTGATTTGTTATGTGACATAGCAGAACCAATATTTATTTGCGGACATTTTGACTAGTCCTCTATTGTCGTTAGCGATGATTCAACTAAGGAAGCGACCTTCATAAGCTCATGTATATTTGGTGACCTTTTTCAACTCGTAAATAATATTACGCGGCCTTTGAGATCGTATTTTGATAATACAAGCGGTGCCAGAGGTTCTATTGACGACATTGTCCTTACTTCAATCCCTTCCCTTGCTGTTAACTTTTCAGTAATTGAGTCACTTATGCGCTCCGACCACGAATCAATCACATTTAGCGTCTTAATCGAGTTAGTCGGATCCCCTGACGTACGACAGTTCAAAGATTTTTAAGTATAATGACAAGTCAATTGAGGGATATTTACTCTTTGTAAACTGGAGATTTTTTGATGATTGTAGTAATGCGAAATGTATGTTCCAATGTCTGATTGATCACTCTTTCTACCGCTCCTGGCTGCTCTAGCAAAACTCGTCATAAGAAACTTCGTGATCATATCAACATTTTAAAAGAATTAGTAACCTCTGATCCCTCACCTAGAATCTAGGCTACATAGAGCGTCATATCGAATTCGTATCCTACATTGTCCTTTAAGAACTCGATAGAGTTTTCACAATACGCTAATACAAGGATGCTGGATACAGTAGCACTTGCTTCATAAAAAATGGCGCTTTTACCTCGGGCGATCTTGCTAAGGTCGAAGCATTCGAAAACCGTTTGCCTCGGTTTTTATTACAAGTAGCTCCATGAATGTTTCTAGGCAACATTTTTCGAATAATGCTGACTGTCCGTGTCTCATAATATCTAATGATCGCATTATCGAAAAACTGAAAAACTTGTGCCCTAAATGTAGTATAGCTGCCGATAATGTGCCTCTTATATTCTAAAAAATCTTGCAGCAGCGCTCACGGAGCCACTCCGTTTAATCGTGATAAAATCATAAAATCATAATAGGATGTATAATACTCAGGACGGTTCCTGAGCTTTTCTTAATTGTCTATTATGACGCTCATTTACAGGAAAGACCGAAAGTCATCCGTCTATACTACCCTCTTCTTGCTCAGGAGTTCATAGCCTATATTGTTTAAAAAATGCTCGTCGAGGATATGGTAAAATTTCTAGCGTCTCACGAGCAATTTAATCCAAATAAGCATGGGCTCATGACAGGTTGATCGACTTCTTTACACGGCTCAGCACTGGGCTCTTTTTAAATATCATTGTAAGAAATCTTATTGTGTGTACTTTGATTTTCCCAATGCATTTAACCATGTTACCCACAACCTACTAATCAGAAAGCTTGTTGCGATTGGGATTGAGTCTAGATTTGGAGTTAATCTCAGTCGCCCACGTAGCTCAGATCTAGAGCTACGTAAGCGAATGGAGCTTTCGAATTAAAACGAATGATACCTTCAGTTCTGGAAAAGTTTGTCCCGGGATGTACCCCAGGTGTCTTGTATCGACCCTTTACCTATTTGATACTTGATGTAAGGGGCGTATTGCAAATCTTCAGTACAAACTTTGGGTTAACAATTCAAAATTCTACGAGGTCCGAGGTCTAGCAAGTGACAGAGATGCGATTGAAAAAGGAATTGACTCATTACCTCGCTGGTATGCGGCTCACGACATGATTATTTCGATACAGAAGTGTATGACTTCGTGTCTACACCAACAATTCAATGAATATATTCTAAACGATGTTGCCATTTCCGAGGTAACTCGACAAGGGACCCTGGTATCAATGTGACATAAGGTTGTGATTTCGACCAATATATTAATCAGATTATTAGTCCGATCCCGTTTGCTATGGGTCCAATTTTAAGTTTTTTTTTTACTACAGAACCTTCTGATATTTATATCAATATTCACAAACTTTATAAGTTTTGTGGTTCCTAACTTTTTGTACTGTTCTGAGATCCGGCACCCTATTTTACCAAATGCGCCACCTCTGAATTACTTTCATTAATTTAATAGAGCTGTAGTAATGGAGATTGGCTGAACTTAATTCCTGCTGTTTCCTTACTAGTTGTTATTCCATCTGCTGATCTGATATATTCTTATCTCTGTTTTTGCGTTGTTTAGATGGGTTATCAATCGATAATTCCTGCTTTCCTTACCAGTTGTTATCCCATATGCTAATCTGATATTTTCTTATCTCTGTTTTTGCGTTGTTTAGATGGGTTATCAATCGATATAGACAACCCGAATCCTCTGCATGTGGCCAACTGTACACCCGTAACGTTCGTGTGCAGGCTCAATTCGACAAGCGAGAGACCTTCTGCAAACCCTGTCGAGGTTTATTGGTCCTTTCGTGGCGAGAACGCTTCAAAGCTACCGGGTGTCAATACTACATTCAACGGACGCCTTTCATACCTCCACATTCCGTGTCCTGAAAGGAATTACAGCGGTGTGTATCAGTGTCTTGCCGAGGAGAAGAATACGTCTATTATCTACAAAAAAGAACTCAATTTCAACGTTTACGGTAAGTGCCTATTCGTGGTGTTTATATATGAGTGTCGCATATTGGGATTTAGTCCCAGAATGCCACTTATATGACACGATATTACTCAGCAATGGCTATCACCTTTCAGAGTTCTTAATGCAAGCTCTGATCAATGCTTTATAGCTTCTCATATATACAGTAATACGCTTACCAATGTTACAGATACAAAATGGAGCATGTTTTCAAATGCATGCATTTATAAGCGTAAAGTGCACCATACGTAAGATCATAAACGAATGAGCTAGCTCCAGCATTATGCCAAACTGACCGCGACATTAATTATGTAAAGACAGAGGAAGATTTACATCCATGCATAAACTAAATCTTCTGACCAAAAAGTTGTGTGAGTATGTACCGCGCATTTGAATCGTCGATATACAAGCTTAGAAGCTAGTTTTGAGCGGATTCTTTTAAGATAACCTTACCACGTGCTAATCAATGTTTCCCATAAATATACAGCAGATGCATAACTCTAATAGAAACACATTTAGTGATATAAGCAAAATGCTACATTGTTACAAACTCCAAACTCAAAATGAATTGGGCGTTATAAAATCCGTATTGATATATGTACATATAATAGACGCACATAAATGAGCATACGTTGCTCACGACACAACAACAGACAAAAATAGTGCACGTATTCGTTTAGTGTATGTTATCTTGCTTCCCTAAAACACTCACACAGCGTAGCCACACATAAATACATTTTCTCCGTGGAAGAAACCACGGAATATCCTCAAGCATTTTTCTATTACTGGGAAGATTCTCCAGTATAACTCAATTTTTAGTCAGAGATTGGGAGTGCATCATTTTGGCGTATATTTTTATACTAATTCGCATACGATATATCCCTATGAAATGAATAAATAACTATGTTACAAAAAGAATGCCCGAAAAGCTACTATCTCATTTTCGTGCACAGTACACGGAGCACTTCTTTTTTCAGCATATAAAGTTTGTAAACACATATTTGTGATTTTACTATTTTATATTTCCTTATGGGTCCTTCCGTAATCATTTTCATTATTTTGGAATAGATGTCAGTAGCGGTTATATAGACGCCTATGAATTTTCGAAAGTCTGTCTAAAAAATATTTCCCTTTCTGTTTATAACAAGAGACGAAAGAAAAGAAGAAAAATAAGAAACTCGAAGTCCGTTCAGTTTGGTTGCGCGCATTATAAGCTTGTCTGGAAGTATCTGTTTCTAGAAACCAGTCCGCTATTTCTATTATATAAGTATCTAAGCTCGGCTGAACTTGGAGGCTCCCTTGGGTCATATATAATTGACCGTTCACAGAACCCATAGATTATATTTCTTTCAGTGTTGTCTTTCAGTGTCTTCTTTATCGCTTTGACCATACAAGCGTGTTATGCCTTATGCCGATGGTCGATACTCTTTATAGTTTTCAAAGACATAACCACATAACAGCGGCGGGAAACGCGTTTTCATACGTTTGTTTTTTTGTTTTCGTTACGGTAAGTCTCCTTCAGTAGTTTACGAGAGACAATGACCTAAAAGCCGCCGAAATAAAGAAAACAAATAGAATCGCAGGCTCATTCTATAGGTGTGCAGACTTTGGCCTTAAAAAAGATGAGGATCCAATAAAGGAAAACCGCCTTACCTAGCAGCTGTCCAGACGTGAACGCCGACCCTTATCCATATCGCTCCACAACACAGCGCCTTCCAGATTTACCGCCGTTGTTTGCTTCTTCAGAGGGTTGTCGGAGTGAACGTTATCAATAATATGGCATACCGAAAAGCTAGTTGTCCGCACTACGTAGTGCGTACTAGGCGTGTACGCGGAATGAGAAATGAATAGACCCCAACAGAACTGCTTTTTTCTTTATTGATAATAGAAACATTTTATCTAAATAACGCGAGAGTTGGACTCAAATCGGGCTTCAAGCGAATGTAGCCGTATATGAACGCATCTATCGTCTGACTCTTATCACCGTCTTCCTTTTAAATTTTAGCGAGTTACATAGTACGTGAAGGGAAGAGCGGAGATACTCCATCGGCAGCTATATAGGCAAGCATATGTAGCCTGGAAGAGGGAAGATCATACGGTAGCATGATGCTAGGCCAGATCAGGATGAAATAAGAGGCCAATAAAACACAGACGAGAAAAGAGGACAGACATATGCTAGAATGAAGAATGGAACAAAACACCCTCTATTGGCTAGCTATTGGCATGATGGTGCAGCCGCTGCTATTGTTACTAAAATTTGAGTTCTACTCGCACCATTTTTACCAACATTTCTTCGTATTTTGAGTTCACTTCATTTAACTAAGTCCTTCTTGTTTTCCTGCCTATTATTAAATCGACCTACGCGGCTGATCGCTTACCCTATGGCGACGTATCATTCATAAAATCTTTGATGCAGGATCATCTTCAAAAGAATGAAAAAAATCTTTTAGACAGCCTTGGAGACTTCGTTCGGGTGCCTTTGATAATGCCGCTGCCAACGGTAATTGTGGTAACTCTCAGCCATTGTATGAGGAAAGGGGGTATTAAGGGGCAGTCTTTGAGTGTGCCCCAGGAGGTCAGTGAGAACCACAGACATAAGAGCCCCTTGCCTTCTTCAAACTTGAAATCGCTTATCCCCATATCCCCTCGAAGACAGTTAATCTTTTTAATCACCCATTATCGATACTGCGCGTTCTAAATTCCAAAAACTGGTTGCAAAGCGTCGCCAAACGAAGGTGTCACGACCAAGGACGAATCTGGTCCTCCCTTCGTTGCTATTGAAAACTGCGTACCATCACTAAAATGCTTAGCTGGATCGGTAAACAGCGCGATACGACAAAAAAAATCTTGTCTCAATTTGTAGATGCTGAATGAATAAAAAATTTTTAAAGGTAAAACAAATATAACTATTCAAATATGTAGAATCGACCAACATAGACGTTTTCTGAATACAGAAAAATCCTACAAAACTTACAATGGCTGTCCACGCTTACTAAACCAGAGTAAAAACGGTTTTTGACATTCGTAGCAGTTCAAGTTTGCTGTTTTTATAACTTTAAAAGTGAATGCCGCGATAAAATCACTCGAAGTCAGACTTGTAACTATAAGAATACAATAAGGATACTCATTACTGTGCTGATTGTCAATTCACTGCGCGTGAATCATTGATTCTCGTGTAGCGGAGCTGCAGAGACAATGCGCGCGTGGTCCTTCTAATCTGCTGCGACCCAGAAGCGGTCAATAATGACGCCGGTGTTATCCCACATATTTCATGACTTCCACTTCGGGTGGAGTACCATAAGCTTCTTTCCTCGGTAGGCGGTTTACCAGAAAAATTTCAGTGTGCTTGCGTCCCCAATTTACTGCGTTGTGTCGCTGCTTACGCTGAAGCACCTTTCAACATCCACAGGCTGCTGGTTCAAGATGTTTCTGGATCCCTAATAGCATATCCGCTTAAGTAGGAGACATATTCTTAACAAATTTTTAGGCTTCTCCATCAAAGACCGGTCGCTCGCACTTTTCCTCTTGGCCAATAGTCATTAATCATGACAGCATCAAATATAATCATTAGTCTTAGCCCATCCAGCTCCTGTTATTTTACGCTGAATGAATTTATTGGCAGACAATCCAGCCGATTTTTCAACGGGTTAGGATCTTGTGGACGCAAAAAAATGAACGAGCATAAAAGTGCAACTTTTAAATACTAAAATATTTTAAATGCATAACTCATAAGAGGAAACTAGTTAGAAAAGTATTGCGAAGAGTGTACTGGTCACAGTCTAAGCCATTGTCTCTTGCCTCTTGTGAATTAAAGCTCGTCGCAGTGTGTCACTATTTTGAATGGTACATCGAAATGGTAAATCGAAAATTACTGCACTATAAACGATTAAGGCTACTAGGAATTCTTTACAACAACGCATAGTTCCTTGGTTTTAAGTAATTCTCATTTATCGGTCTTGTAACTTATAGGTATTATAGCTTTTCTCCAATTGATGCCAACAGAAAAAGGTGCCGAGTGTTCCAAACTTAACTCATCAAAACAAACACATGAAATATTCAATGAATGATACTAAATGGATATTTCAAATTTGGTGCAAGAATCGAAGAAAGAAAAGTCCGCATCCACGGTCAATCATATCAATCTGAGCCCATTTTTTCTAGCTTGGTTGATTTTCAGGCTTGATGCCAGATCTTTGTTCCTTAGAGAAAAATTGCTACGCCACACGCAACAAACGCTGGGTCGTTTTGGTGCGTATTTTAATTTGCAATTGCTGGCAAGGAACAAGACGAGCCGTCCCTCCGTTCCTTTGTACAGGTCATTGAAAATTATACCGAAGCCAAATCAGCTTTGAGATGAAAGTGAATTGCAAGGGTAGGCCAGCTGCCAAACGTTATTGTTTCGCTTAAGTTCTCATAAAAGTAGTGATAAAAAAGTATTCCAATCGGAGAAAGAACTGATTGGACAAAACTGCTTAATAGAACCGGGGCAGCGCTGAAGGAAATAGTAAAACAGATTTATGATATTGTGATACAACGTGAACAAATTCAACATTAGGTGAAGCGCTGGTAGTGGTGGTAGTATAATAATGGTGATAATAATGACAACACAAGTATGCCAGCTGCACACAAATGCACATTATTCATTGAAGAAGGAACATAATATATACTCGTAATAAATTGACCGCGTGCTTCTGCCAGTGGAGACCGCTCCAGTTTGAGACAACTGCGCTGGCCTACAAAAGTGGCTTAAGCTGTTCTAGTCCGCTCGCGACAACATATTTTCTGCTTGCTTCTTTTCATTCTCCACCCAATTTCATACCCAGGAAAACTCGGTGTAAATAAAAATACGTAAACTGCAGTGCAACTATTTGTATTACTTATATTATCAGAGATCCGCTCCATTTATATCAGCTCGTTTCCATGATTGTGTACACAGACCAAGTCACGTCATGACCCCACCTTTAATGATCTGCCGCTTGAGGCTACTTGAGGTCCCGTAGCCTGAAGTTGAAGGGTTTTTATCTAGGAATTGTCTAAATGAGTTTTCTCATTCAATACTACGTACAATACCTCAACTATAGTACGTCCAAAATTGCACCCAATTTCATTCTCGTAGACTTAGTATTTGTTTGAGAAAACACTTACCTTGGCTTTTACCATTTTCTTCTTAATAACACGCTTAGAAACAAACATCGAAAGCAGCACGTAAAAATCATAAGTGTTCTCCACGACACACCACACAGGTATCGCAATCAAACAACTTCGATCGTGTAAAAAATAAACCGAGGCGATCTGTATAAAGCGACCATAGCGGTTTATTGAGCAGGGTGGCTATATTGAATTGAAACCATGAGATCCCTGTTCCTGATTATGTTGTAACGCCGACACTTACTGACGGTGATGGTAGTTAGTCACTGTGACTGACGCACGTGCTCAGTACTACCAGCTTTTTGGTATGAAAATATTGTATTCTACTTTATTAAATGTGATTTCAGTGCCAATGGAATTTCTTGGACTAGACCATCGTCCTTTTTGCGCACCTGCATTGTGTGGTGCGTACGATTAGAACATTGTCCCTATTTCACATCGTATTGAGATAAGCTATTGGTAAACACCAGCCTTATATGGCCTTATCACGTCGGTGTTAAAGTTTACCGAATCTTGTCAAAAGATTGCACTAAGGCCGTAATAGAAGCGCTAGTTGAAGATGAACAAAGAGAAGGGCCCGATAATCATGCCCCTCAGTAATACAGTGAAGACGGTCGTGCTGTAGTTAAGGTTAAGCAGAGGTAGCCTTCCAAGTAAGTCTATCACAGCGGGCGGCAGTCCATTGTTCGTCTGGTCTCATAACCGGCAACCAGCGACAAGCAAGCTTAGCGGTACCACAGAATGGAGTTATAAGAGGGATGATGTCAGTGCTAAACTATACCCAATATATAATCAGCCCCTTCTCTATCATGCCGGCCGTCACAGCTCCATCCTGCTGTGAAGGCGGCACTAGAAAGTCTTAATTACTAGTTTTCCGTGGCCCCACCATTCCTTTGCCAGCCACGAACTAATTTTTTAGCACAATTGAGATAAATAGCCGACACCCGACGCTGCTTTTAGCAAAAGCAACCCAATGTAAGGGCCAAACGATCTATCGGCTTGCGATTTTTGGCCATTGGCATGAGGAAAAACTGTCAGTCTTTTCCATGTTTTCTGCAATCATTCGCACACTTTTACTGACAGTCAATAAATACAATCAGCATAAGTTTGAATCCATAGACTTCCGTGGGTCGAGCTGTCCCATGACTCTGAAACTGCCCCTTCCAAGACGGTTTTCTGTAAGCAGGCTTCAATTGCCACTGGAGGTTATATTTTTTCATCGGTATCAGAGCATTGAAGCCGTCAGCCATTTTTTAATAAGTAATTAACCAACGGCTCTTGAAACAATGTTTGGTATTTTTATAGTCACTTTCACAACACTTGTCTCGTTCCCTAATTTGTGCTGATATGCAGTACGATGCAAAACCCCATTCAACAAAAATACATAGCAACATCGGATACATCGTTCTAACCTATATTTCGTTTTCGTTTCTCTATTATGCGGTTTTATCGAGTTTTTAATAAGATAGCCGTTTCGTTACATAAACAATGAAGATACATGGAGGCCCAACAATAGAAGTAGCAACCCATCAGAACATACATTAATTGCGAACTTACCAGGCAAAAATCGTAATTCTTAAGGTCCAACTGGGTTGACTAAACGTGATTTAAATTATAATGTGTTTTAGAACTTTACTAACCAAATTTGAGTACTGATTTATTCTAAAACCTAAGACCATTACGAGTTTTAATCCATCAGAAAGGGCGCTAGGACAATAGCTACTTAATATGTTAAATTAGTGTATTAAACACACAAAGCCACAGCCTGAGGATTCTTATTTTGTCATACATTGGAAAATTGTTATTGTAGCCGCAAATATTAAATTTTCCGGCGTTTAGAAATTACAGCGCTTCAACTAGCTACTTAAAAAAAAAACCAAAACCAATAAAAAACCCTAAAGCTTTTCCATGTAAAACTGAGTTAAGATGAGCAGAATTTCTAGACAACTTTCGATTATGTTGAGCCTTGTATTTTATTAGGCTTTATCCATTGTATGACGTTTTAAGCGGTTTTAGGTAACCACCTGTACTGATGTACGACAAAATCTTCGGTTCATCGCACATTTGTGTGCATTTCAACTGCCAAACTATCAACTATGCCAGTAACAAATAATGAACTCTTTTTCATGTAATATTTTGTGTCATGTTCCATTTCAACGGCGGTTGAAACCATAAATCAGACAATGCTTACCGCTAACATATAACGTTAACCGATTGATTCTTCTAGAATATGGCTTTACAGTACAGTGGATTCGCCCATCAGTGCCCGATCAATTAAAATTGACTCATTATCATTGTTTTATACGCTCCTTTGTTACTTGAGATAAAATGTAAAAATGGGATTATGGATTGCGGTCGACGAAAAGGTCATCAAGTGATCGTCACGTAGCACAGATAAATGCATAGAAGTTACAACAAGCTACATTGTCAATTACGCGGTGCTTTGGAAGCCTTCGCCCAGCTTTAGTCGAATATTTTTTATTTGGCCCCTGTATGGTGCTTGACGTTAAGTTTGCTGATGAACAGTATCTGTCGTCACATCTACTGTGCAAGCCGTTGTTATTACGTGATTTTTTCGATGCTCCCTAAGATGTTATATTAGGTACAACCTTGGTCTCAATGCTTGCAAACGAATATGAGTCACCTTATATTATTTCAAATGTAACGCGTCAGACTATCGTTGACACGTTTTAAATGAGATAAGAAACGTGCAGCAACGCAACACTTCTTCAAAGTGCCTGGGAAATGTACTCTCGCAGAAAGTCTATTACTCCGCTATACGCATGGAATCTGAAGTCTCCGGCCATATTCGGCCGTAATTATGACCGTAAGATATAGGTCTAAAATGCTTAATTTTATTATCCTTGGAGTACTTTTTGAACCAGCGTGCACTAGGTATGAAATCCGCCGTTTTTCTATATTTCTTACGTGTGGACGTAACTTTGTGGCGTCGGTTTGTGAGCTTCGACAACCAGCAGTGAGAGAACAGTCACATTCTTGAATTCCGAGCCATTACTCGTTCTGAGTTCCGACTCTCGCTTTCCTACATACAGCCCAAGCAATGACTTTTCCTTGGTCGCAATGGCCTCTTCCACAGGGTAGGCGTTCTGGTCTTAAATTGATCTTCAACGTAGCTGCACGGGCTGTTTTTACTGTTACGTGACACAACTAGCGTCAATGTAAAGAGGAAAATAGGCGTTTCCACTTCCAAACCAAGCTGTCACAATAAGAAAAACTCAACCTTTGGCAAAAATTGCAGCATCTTTATTCTGCCCTTTTAACATAGGCCCAGACCCATCGCGGACCGTCGCAGTCGCCGCTATACACGCGCCTCGGCACCCGACCGAAAATACCGCCAAAACAACAAATTTTGTTAGCGTCTTCTTTTAAACAGCCTTCAACTGCATTCTTGAGGGATCGCCGAAACAGAGTGGCGGTGTCTGCAGAATGTATTTCATCGTCACATGGCTGTGTGGCAGATTCGGTCTTTCTCTGAACTACAACGTTTACTACATAGGGGTTGAAAAAGCGGTTAGAGACGCGGGGGATAAAGTACCCCAATTTCTGTCAATCCCGTGTAACCATTCAGTGTGGAAATCCCTTTGCGCATGTTACCAACACACTTGAAAACAGCCTTTCTCGTATGTAAGTGGCTGTGTGATGCCGTCGTCTAAGCGAACGCTTTTGGAAGGCTTGAGCCTGAGAAAAGGCCAGAGGGTGACAGTTTTCGTTGAGTTTAGCCTCAAAGAAAGAGCGTTTGGCGAGCTGAACAAGCAAAAGAAAAAAGATGTGAGACAGCAGATCCTATCTCGAGACACCTTTTTTCTTACGAAATGCCGTACATATCCCACCTAACCTCTAAATAAGGCCAGAAAACTATGATCGAAGCTGGCGCAAAATAAAGCTTGTAAAACAAAGAAAGGATATTAGTCAACAGTGATGCGTGTTAAATTGCTTTCAATATTACACAAATTGTGGATGGTACTGTAATGCTATGTGATGGTGCTTAATTTTTGCTATACTAAATAATTGCTAACTGAAATCAGCATTTTGGACTGTTATGAAAAAGCATGAGAATTTTTCAAGCGCTCAGCACCTGGTGGCCGTGGGAATAGAGGGAGGATCGAAAATGTCGTCTCGGCTCGATGGTCGAATAGTAGAGCCAGAGGACAAATGAAGTGGCAGATTCATACATTCGCCTGCCTGTCACATCACAAACGCACGCGCAAGGCATTTGCAGCCATAAAGGGCGAAGCCTCTCTAGCTCAGCTTGCGCATTGACACAAGTCCCGAGCGATGGTGGAAACGAAAAACACCCAAAAGAGTCGCAGTGATAGAGAAAAGTCCTGCCGTTTTAAGAAAACTTACCAGACAAAATATGTGACTTATAGTGTTGTAATTTAACTAAATGAACATAGACATTGCGACTTTCTGGTATCTGCAATTTTTGTAATTCCTAGCATATGACAAGCGGCAAATGGCGTTTTGAATTATATTTTATTTAGTGTTCCTTTTAGCAGTTTACAAAAGAACTTGTAATGATTCGGAGAATATATGTCACGGCCGAAAAAATTAAGGTTGAGTGAGACATATACCTGCGGAGGAACGATTCGCTTCTTCACGTGTTGCAATGTTACGTTAACACAAATCATCATTAGTTCAGCAGCACGAGTGCGTCACGTCTTACATTAAAATGAAAACGCTTACCTAGACAGAAAATACTACATAGATTTTATCAACCCATACCATTCTTGCTATTGAGCTACCCGCTTTAATAATAAATAACAGCTATTATATTATCATGACATTAGATTCTCAACGGAATATAGAGGCGCTCAGTCGGCAACCGATTTCGAGGTTGCCTTTTTTGTTTATCTATATCGCCTCGTGGCGTCCTTTATAAAAAAAACCTTTTTTTGGGCACCGTTGGTGACTTTAGCAGCAAAGAGGCTACTGGCCGCCGGCAAACTCCAGTTTCTTCCGAGAGATTCATCCATTGCAAGTTTTATTAGTTTTTGTCTGTGTCTCCACTGTTGCTCTACGTTAAAATGCACGCTGGTCGTTCAGTCCAAACGGCAAAAAGTGAGTTTCACCACCGCGATAAATATGCGCACAGAATACTGAAACAATATGGGACCAATATAAATAAAGGAGCCGGGTTGAACCCGACTGGAAGTAGTCGCGCAAGGTCTTCTGAAAAAGGGGTCAATTGGTGGGAAAAGGGCATATCCGTCAAGTAGATATGCCAGCTTTCTATCTTCTGTATTTAAGAGACAGGCCGGCAGAGAAAACATTGGAATAGAAGCCAGAACTGGGAGCACAAGCGGGCACGGAAATAAACAGAAGGCGTCTCCTCTGTTCACTCTTCTCTTCAGTAGTATTTCGTAACGGTCTCTGGTCGTGGTCGATACGCTTTGCATATGAAGGACTCCCTCAACAAACCCCGGGACAACTTCTACTCCGACACATATTCACACAAATAGACTCACATACATACATACAACCCGTTTACGCCAACACAATAGAGCAACACACAAACAGACTGAGCGGTGGAACGAAAGAGATGACTCTACCGAATGGACAATTCTGATGCCACAAACCACAGAAGCAAAAGCGCCAGTGACAAGCAGTTATTACTAACTGCACAAGCCGCACTGAGTCCCCACCACCGCCGCCACCGCATGAACAGCGCGAATAGCTGAGTGGTACATTCCTGATCGGCAAATTGCTGGCTCGATGAAGGCGTGTTCATGACCATTGTGGCAGAATATTAACTGTGGCCGGGGTACTGAAGCGACTGCATGATAGGTTTCGTAGGAGGTAGAAAGGACAAGACAAAAAGGGGTTAAAACAGCAAAGAAAAAAGGAACAATAGATATTGAAGCACAAAATCGACAGACGAGCCAATTGTCATTTGGCGGGCATAGATAAGCAGAAACACACGACGTCACGGGGTCAATGCACGGAAGAATGGTCGACCTAAAAATTCGCAAAGCTCGCACAACGGCGGACCATGCGATGATATTCTTGTTTTACTTTGATCTTTAAGAGTTGGCTTTGTACAGCGGCGAAATCGCTAGTACTTTTTTTCACTACCTGCCGTTATGCATTGTCGTCAGCAGACAATAGTAGCATTAAAAGGCGGCAACGCGCGATTTCAGAAAATGCTAGTTAGTGGGGCTTATATTTGTTCCCTCGGGCGTCGCCTTAGCTGCTAACTTTCACGCTGGTGTCTGTTAATGAAAAATCCTCTTAAAAGTAATGGACTCCAACTATTTAGCTGCATTAAATTTCCTTGGTAGGAATATTTGTTACCAAATCAACTTAAGGCAATTCGTTTTAGATTTCAAGAAATGAGTTGCAAGATAAGCGTTGGAAGTTGTTTTTTGTATATTATTAAGTCTAAGATTTTGTTGAGACTAAATGCACGCAGGCACAACAAGAACAGGCTTTAAACAAGTTTGTCCGAATCTTCGATTTAAACTTATTCCAAGATATCTGCACTAATTCTATAGAGTGTGATTCTTCCAAAGACTATCCAAAGACTATAAAATCATGCATTTTCGCCCATTTTTCACTTTTAAATAAACTTATTTTGAAAGCAGCCTCTATAACCACAGAGAGAGAAACACAGCGAGAGAAAGCCTTTGGACAAAACGATTTGCTGCAATGAGGCCTCGACAAAGCTTCCTGCCCCCATTAAGTCACTGTAGTATCAGACGCCCACACTCCAGGCCAGTCAAACTCGAAGATAAGGGATTGTCTTCTCTGATATTTTTTACACCTACTGTCGACACTGTTCTCCTGTTTAAACCTATTTTGCAGCTCTTCATATTCTGACTGTGCTTGTTGCGAGGAGTGGATTGGCGGTTGGTTAGTTCCTGAAAGTCCTACTGCCATCAGATCCCCTCTATTGCATGTTTTGGCGCTGTCAGCAGGCTTTCCTGATCCCTCGTCACGAGGAGATATCGCGACTTAATCAGCTGGTGTTTTCGTGCTTAAGCATCTACGACCCAAAGAAAAAGAAGATGCACATCGTCATACAAGGGCATACCAGAAAACTTATCTTTTTGATCACAATCGGCTGCATGCCAATATTCCATCCGCATTTACGCTAACCAGGTGCTTGTTTCCTCAATAACCATCGTCTAACCCATTACGTTCCTAGAAGGTAGGGTGCCGTACAAACGCCACAATTATCGTATGCTCACTTGTATATAATAAGTTGAAGCTGAGTGTCGATCGGACTAACCTATCGCATCATGATGGAACGGACAGTAGTCAGGTTCCCGGCGTTTGTGTGTCCTATATTCGGTGAGCACTGAACATACCCGAACTTACCTTCTTTGTGATTTTGGCAAAGACAGCTTAGTAAGTGGTTGCAAAACTGACTAATGTCTTATTATACATGTTGTCGCGACCACGTGATAGCGCTTTCGAATCCTTCGGGTAGCGTATGTTTTTTGGGTGTCAAGTACCGCATAGTAAGGATAACTTGAAGTATTTCTCGAAGCATTTCGAGGCTTGTACCGGGAAGGGATTTCAGACAGTTTAGTTTTTTAGCTACAATCCTGTTGATCGAGCACACAAATAGTTCTATCTTGCACCACGTGTAATTATCGAGTTCAATTTCGTTTGTTACTCAGAATCGACGGCGATCAAGAATACTACATAGAAATAACTATAGGCTATTCGTTGTTTAACTATTTAAGAAACGTATATATTCTGGGTAGCCGAGCAAGTAAGTAGCTAATTAACTCCCTATGATTTGCCGCCTATAGTAACTATAATTATTAAGATAGCGGTGATGATAATGGAGGCAATAATAATAATGGCGACTTTGATGTAATCCAATGACGATCAGTTCTTTTACCCTCTTGGAAAATTGTGTACAAAATTTATGTACAAACAATGATTCCAAGTGCGGCTTAAGTAGCCTGATCCAAGAGCTGGACCACTTTATACAGCAAGAAAGACTAAGTAAGAGATCATGTCCTTGCAAACTGGCAAAATATATATTCTACAACCAACTTGTTTTATAGACATAATCAACATTTAGTTTTTAGCATCGCCGTTATTAGTTCGAACGTTTCCAAAGCTTAATATTTGCAATTTTACTTTACCAGAGACACACTTCAAAGCATAGGCAAACCTTTAAATATTAAAAGCTAAAAAATAAAAGCCGTACGAGAATATCACCGAATGTTTTTTCATTATACACTTCGAAAAGCGGTTACTAATATTTTTTTATGTTATCTCGTATTTAATAGTGTCCGGTTAGCTCGTTCGTCGTTGCTGCGATTCCCACCTCCCAAAATCTACTTCCAACGATTGTAGCCGACACTGTGCAGATGTACGAATGCAACTGCGGCCACCCCAATAACCTTTAGCTTTATGAAGAAAGCGACTTTGAAAAATCAGTAAAACGTAAAATAATCATATCAGAAAAAAATTATTCTGTGCATTGAAAAGTTCAGAAAAGTTACGCCACTTGAGACGATTCATTACTTTCTAAAAACCCGCGCTGTCTGCTTCCTGCGGCAACGCTAACTGAACGGAGTCGATTCTAATGTCTTCTTATTTAACAATCCGCTAGGCGTAGGGCTAAACGTATCATGAGAAATTCCTATGACTATTATCGCTGTTATGATTCGTACTAGTCGTGTTACGATAAGCAACAGATGTGTGCTAGCCTTAGGTAATTAATGCAAGATGTACGAGACATTGTATTTAATTCGAATCAAATAATGTACTAAACTACTACTACGCTACGATTTGTGTCCGTTCAACGTATGAAAAAAAATCTTCATCTGCGCTCAGTGAATGGCCTTTCCCGCGCCGATTGCACCTTCTAGCCTGGACATATGAGTATGCAAGACGTTGGCACTTTTGGCCGGTATCAGATGCTGTACAATCGTTTGTACTCGTAGTAAACAATAAAAAGGACGAGGATGGAAGCAGGAGTTAGAAGAAGAGCGGTAAAAACTCTCTTGACTCTTCCTTCATTCTCCGACCGGAGACCAAAGCGCCTTCGTCTCCGGTCGCTTCATTCTCACCATTCGACTTTCTAGTTTAAAGTTATATCGTGATCGGTGCTGGCACCGTCTCTACTACCACAAGAACCAACAGTGTTACCAGCTGTCTTGATAAAACATAACACTAAATTCCTTCATCTTACACATACATAAAAAAGTGTATAATATGATATATTATATAATATGATTATATTAATATCATCATTACCATTATGGTGATCATTATTACTTTAGCTCTTAACTTGTATGAGCCGAATTAAGCGTCAGCGACATTGAAGAAGTTTCTAGAAGCATGAGACACGTTAATGCGTACGCTTAATGCGCGACCGCGACGTTCAGTCGGGCAGGAGTCTGTAAGTCGCTCCGAATTCGCCACGTGTGCCCTCTCCGGCGTTCCGTTGCTTTTTCCATCTCCGTCTCCATCATCACTGTTGGCTAGCCTTGCACGCTGCGCTACAATAGAAAGTTAGCCAGGCTGCTTTACACTTCAATTAAATCTCGTAAGGTTAAATTTTAGTGTTGATGCTTTGTGGATGTTTGTTGATGCTTTTCGTGTTGATTTGAATTTTAACGTTGGTGGAAGAATGATGTAGGACAAGTAGAATCACGAAGTGCGAAAAAAAAGGCGGCCGAAAGGGCGGTAACAGGAAATAGGGTAGCAATGACGGAATGGAGGGAGTTGGCTGGGAACCTTTTAATTTCAACAGTCCTGCTATCAAAAGTACTATTGTTATTTTAGTACGAACATCAAAAGTGAATCACGTTGGTCCCTAACTCTACGCCGTGAAGGAAATACGATTTGTTTGTACTGCTAAAATGTCTGCCGGTGTTGACTGCCTATGAGCACAATGTTCTATGAATGCTTACAACGGAGATTTATAATTATTTATGACTTTTCTAGTGAGGAACCTGTCAACCTCAGCGAACGACACCTCAGTTAGTGGCCTTCGTTTTATTTGGGGCATCTTGTATATTAAAAAAAAAAGAAGTACACATGAAGAAACACGACGGAAATAAGAAGAAAACATACTTTGTCTTATTGGTGCAAAATGTTGGCTGTAACGCATATTAAAGAGCAAATATGTTTCACGCTAAGTGTTCACGTCAAAGGAACTCAAGCAGCAACCCCAACGACCCTAGAGCCATACGCGTTAAATTGACGTGGATACACTTTATACTATCACTGATCTTACTAGCAAAACTAAAGCATCTTGTGCGCTAGCTAGCAAGCAACAGTTCTCACGAGTGAGGTTTGCCGTGCCATACGTAACCGTGCTTTGTGACCTAGAAAAAAGACTTAGTCTTGAAGTAAATGTGATGGAGACACCAGCCACATTGAAAAACGAGCAAAAATAGCGCCAGCAAGCTTCAAATAGGAATCGAATCTACTATTGGCCCAAGTATCTCTGTAATAATTATTATCTTTGGACTTGATACTAGAGAAAAAAACAGTTGAAATTGGTTACATTGCGCACCGCCTAGTCGTTTATCCAACCTTGAAATGACTGGCAAAGAGACCTACCTGTAAATATCAGATATAACATAACGTTTATGTTGCGTGTCGATGCACACACGAGCCGCAGCTTTTGCATGCTCCACTGATCTTGCATCACTCCAAAGACAGTAAAAAGCCGAGCCATATTCGAATTTAGGGCCACCGCTCTCATACAGAGGGAACAGTGGGCATTCAAAGATATGTGCCCTGACAAAAGTATGCCTTTTTTTCCTTTTTATTTGCAAATATTTTTAAACATTTTTTGATTAGGGCGTAAAACCTCTTATAGCCCCTACTTCAAATACCAGGCTTATTGCACTCACTAAATGTTGTTTTTTCTTTTTCCGTGCTTTATTGGATTGCAGTTCCTGTCAACGTACAAGTCAGCTCAAGTGTGAACGAGCCCCCGTTACACGGGAACGCCTCGTTGACGTGCCGCGTGACGGCATGGCCGCACCGAGTGCTACTGGTGTGGTCCCGAGGGCCTCTGCCCTCCGACGCCAGCGAGCCCTGGTGGGTGATCACCGAACGCAATGAAACTAATGCATTAACTACAGAAGCCAACAACAATAATAGCAGCTCTAACAATAACAATAACACAAGCAACGATAACAGCAATAACAGCGGTACCAACAGCGGCCTTACCAGTTCAAACGAAACGTCGAGTTATAACAGTGAAGTGCCGGCAGTCTTGGCTGCATCGGTGACGCTGCCAGACACCAGCAAACCGAACAACGGGGCACACCAGATACTCGATCTTACACACGATTCGCATGCGCAAGTTATCGGGAACGCGACCATCCAGGAGAACGATGTGACGAGCTCATCACAACTTCTTCTCGACGACCTTTCCAGAGAACAGAATGCTACGTACTATTGTTACGCATATAACGCAGAAAACAATATGACCGCAATGTCTTCTCATCATGTACAAGTCATTGGTAAGAAGATAAGCCTGCCTATACATTTTTAATTTATAACTGTTTTACGGATAGGTATGCTGATACCGTTTGTTTGATTTCTTTGCTATTCGATTTTTTTGTGGTGCGATGGAGCGATTTTTAGCGAAACTGATGGCGTATATTTCACTTTAAATTAAATTTAATACCATGACAACATCATTTCGTATTCTTATTTTTCAAGTTTGTAGCTTTTTCGTTGTGTTTGGAGCATTGCTTGCATTGGATAAAGTCAGGCTGTTTTTGAAAAAACTTCTATCGATATAATATCTTGACATTTTGATTTAAGCATATGTACAAAATTACTCTCATGCTTCGGAGAATGTTTAAAACTGAAATGTAACATATTTATATATAATAATGTTGCATACTAATGTGTACATGTGTTTGTTCTTTGATTACAATAGAACCTCCCGAGCTCAACTTCAGCAAAGTAACGGCTGAGGACAGTCGAACTGTCAAATTACGATGGCAAGTCCGCTACCCCAACAACCAGCCTGTGGCGCGATATCACCTCCAGGTGAAAAATTACAGCGCGGAGGTCGATTGGTTGGACGTTCACAACGCCATTCCCGCCAACACGACATCCTACACGGTGGGATATCTTGCCCCCGGTGTCACCTATGGTTTCCGCGTTGCCGGCGTCAACAATGTGGGCGTCGGTGAATGGGTTGCCCGAAACATCACAATGCCTCCCGACGGTGAGTCGAAATTGAAATCGCTCATTTTAAATCGTTTAAAAACAACAACACAGCTGCGTTACATTACATATGACTCGAAAGCTTAAAAGGTCATGAAACTATGTCTTCACTATCTGTGACTCTATATTCACGAATGCCTATTAATCAACAAGTCTAGAATGCCCTCTGACGTCTGATCTTTGAAATATTTAACAGGTCACGTGCTGGCATAATATTTGATTCCATTTCTCATTGCCCAACACGGAAATACCTCATCATGGCGCTTCACCCGGTTCATTTTTTTATAGAGGCAGGTTACTGGCATGGCGCAGTTCTGGTAAAGATCGCTAGTGATGACCGTAGAACAGTCGTGTGCCTGTGCTCAATAGTAAATGCTTCACTTTATGAATATTGCACGTCAGGAACTCACTATGTACCTCTCAACAAAATAGACAAAGCTTTCTATCTAAAATATAATGCTTCATTATATTCTCAGAGTCGTTAAATCTCGTTCCCTAGCTCTCGTACTCTCTCAAAGATTATGAATAGGCCCTACACTGGGGCTCCCTTACTGCAAAGGCATCCAGTCAGGATCTGATAACAAAGATGACATGGTACTACAGCTTATGGGGCTGCTTATGTGATTTCTAGGCCTCAGTGGCCGGGGCCTAGGAGTCGAATTTCTCATTTCAATCGACGGATCATAGCTTCTCGTTCGTTCTCCGATTGACACATCCTCGGCATAGCCAAAAGAAAGGAGGCTACCGTCTGTACAGACGACTTCTTGATTACCAATATTTCAAAGGTCATTGTGGTATGTATTGGTGTACCCGGCCTTACCTTTTACGTCTTCTTTATCATTCATCTATTGCCACCTGTATAAATCCAGCGTATATTGTGCAGAGATGACCCTGCGTGCAGGCGCATGCGGGTGTAGGGCCAATAGCAGAGATATAATACACTTGTGTTCTGGTACGATGTAATGTTCGAAAATTTGGCCTGTCTTGTTGCGTAACTGGGAGTCGTGACATTACCAGTTGCACAACGCATAAAACGAGAGGATGAGAAAGCATTCTTGACTCATTGCTTGTCTACGTAAGACAGAGCGGGAAAAACTAGGTCAAAATACAGTTTTTTGCAGAACAGCTGTGGCCTATTGGTTTTTTTTTTTTATTGAATGTTCGAATAAGCCATCGTTTTCTAAAGCCAACGGTAACAGAACTTAAAATAAGGTGACACAGTAGCACAGCGAAAATAGGTGTCAACAATAAATTTCAGCTTAATGCGCATAAGGTTCGAAGTGTCAAAGACATTCCTGCGCCGGTTTAGATGCAAGTACACATGCCAAAACCCAATACGTCAACTAATATTTGCCTTTGGTAAAGTATTTAGTCATAATATCGCATGTAGGTAAATGAAAATAAAGCGCCTGTAACTTCGCGTAAACGTTTGCGTTGGCCACTTCACTTCATCAACAATCTATAAACAACATTTCAAGCACAGTAATCGGAACATAATTAGCGAACACTTTTCTGGATGATTTATGCTCGCTGGCATTATACATGACCGCCTTTAATGTACTACCTAGTTTTGCCCTAAACACATGGGGGGTAATTTTCTACAATACCAAGTTTGAATTTTTCTGTGCTGCATAAAACTGTGTATAATATACAAATCAAGTATATTGTATATAAATTCACAAATGTGTTGACCAGTCGCGGAGCTCGAACTTATCGTGTACAGATGAGGGTACTTATTTTTCCATAATTTCTGCGGTAAGTAAAGACAAACCTGTATATATTTTATTATTTAACTACGGCTCTCTTTCACGGACAATGGAGTTTCAACAGAGTACTCTAGGGGTAATGACGTTAATTTTTTAACAATAAGCTACAGCAAAGCTTGGCCTTAACGAGAAGCTTGGCGGTGCTACCCTCCTCTCCGGCTCCTCCCCTGACTCTAACGATCTGGAACGGCCAGCTGTACAGTGCCGTTTCTAGATAAACTTGACTGAGCGAAAGGTGCGACGGATACAACGACGTGCCCGTGGCATACCTCTGTGACTTTAAGCTGGCCGTGGGTCCGTAAGGGTGGGCGTGACAGTAGAAGTGCTTGAGGCGATCCGACCATCCACACTAACCGCAGCAGTTTCCATTAATTTCTAGCTCGCTGCCCATCAGCGAAGGCTCATTTTTTAACGATGCCAGTTTGCAGCTGCTGCTTGCTTCCTGTCCGTGTGCGCTTAATTTTTTCCCGGCAGTTGCTCCAGGGCTAATCGAGCGAGTCTACTCCAATTTATACAACGTTTTGTGAATGTCTAGGCTAACTGGATATTCTCATAGCCACGGGCGCAGGCTCCGATGACATACAGGCTAGTCGAGTCAACCGAGGCAACCCATGTTGTCGCGGACATCTTTTCCAGTTTCGCTGCAATTAAGAACGACTAGTCGTCAGCGACAGTGCTGAAAAACTTATCAACCAATAAAATTTCTATTGTAATGCATGAGGACCATTGGCTCAGTTTGATCGTCACTGTAAATCCATGCGGTTTAACTTTGCTCTGCCTAGCTTGATGTATTCAGTTCAGTGGGATCTTTCGCCGCGGGCGTAAACCCACTGGAAATTAATCGGGCATACGATAAGTTACAGCAATGGCAAGCTACTATCTTAATTTGTCTCTTTTTCATAAGCTGCTTCTATGTTGGCCTATCTATTAGAGGCAATACATAATCAACGAGAACATCATGAGAGATACAGCTGTGCAGAAGCTTTTTTATTTTTTTGACTGCTCGTTTCCTTGCTACCCAGTTTTACACAACCTTTATATCAAATTTGGCTCTCTCCAGGGACTTAGTAACTAGCCGAATAAAATGCTGCATCTACTTGGTCAGGTTTCTAGTTTATTGCCCAATAAGATAAAAGCACAGAAAACAGTCGCGGCACACGTGCGTCCGGAGGTGTAAAGAAGTAGAGAAGTCAGTTGCATTCCGACGGTATTTCGACCCTTCAGTCTAACATCGTATCCAGCCAGCAAGAGGCCGCCACGCCGACAAAGCCCTGTCCTTACCGGACCAGGCCGCTGGCTAGGAAGGTGCATTGACTTGAAATTGGTTTGGCTCCGCGGGCGAAGACTTCGCCTTGAGCTCATCGGGTAATGAGGGACGTGAGTCGACAGTGCCAACCTCTATACTTCTCACCCAGAACTCCTGTCAGACAATCTCCTGCTCGCCGCAGATTCTTTACAGTAGCGTAGCAAGCCAAGAGTACTTAAAGTGGTACTTGCAGCCATGCGGCAGCTTACGCGATATCATTGAAAGGGCAATCGGGAATGGTGGGCATGCGTCCGGGAACTCACAGCTGCAGCAAATGTGAGGGATTCGTCCTTGCCGCGATTTAGTTCCCACGATCGCTTTTTTATCGTAGATGCGCAGTGGCTGTAGTAGCAGAAGCGACATGGGACCAGCCGTTCTGTTCTCCCGCCTCCTCTATTACATAGACACTCAAATGCACACCTTTCAGATGTACCCAGGAACTTCCGTATTCCCTAGTTAAACTGCTCGCGTATTCTTGGCCTGCTCATGAATGGGAAGCACTTTATCGTCGCGGTTCTGCAAGAAGAAGTGACAAGAAAGAGCTCTCAAAAGACGCGCATTGTCACTGGTGTTTCTGCTTAATTCTCTGGACTCTGGTTCGGACGAAACGTCTGCCATAAGCACGGTGTACAAGGAGAAATAAAAAGCAAACACAAGAAGAAAGGAAACTATTTAAGAACAGCAGATAACATCACGAAAAATCTTGTCAGTCTTTATACTAATTTGTACTACTACAACACAAACTACGAAATATTAACAATATGACATTTTCTTTTAAGTAACTATATAACGAAGCTATGGGAAAAAGCACACAGAAAACAAATTCAGTCGTCGGTACTAAAAATTGATTGATATAAATCTGTAGGCATACCTTTCGGCAAGTACTCCAGAATTGCTTTACGCACAAATAGCAAATAACTTTCAGTACAATCTTAAAATTCCAGATAAGAGAAGGCTGTTGTCTTCGTGATTCTAGAACATCAAAGGAAATCCACCAGTCGGGCACCGAAAGGACAACGCAAAGGCGCCGCCTTGAAAAACTCTTTTATACCTTTTTTGTCGTTTGCCGTTCATTTTATTCTTGTTCTATAGCCCTCCTTGCAGTGCTGAGCACCACACTATAGACTCACCATGTTCCCCACACTTCCATCTCGCCATTCTTATAGTACTCTTCCTTATACCCCTTTTTTGTTGGTCAGAGTCGAGTGACGCAAGGAACAGTCACTGAATTCTACACCTGCTCGACTCAAGTCGGCAAGAGTGTCGCTTCGTAAATGCGCGAATGAGGGAGAAGGAATGAGAAACAGTAGACTCGTCGTCGCAGAGGCGAAATAGGAGAGCGAAACCTAGAAAAACGGGTGCAATGGAACCGCTGGTTTCGGGTGTCAGCTGCGCGGCGATTTGGTTATGGCCCAGACGATATGGCATGGAAAAAGAAGAAGATCCTAAAACGTATGCAGCCACGAGAACGATATAGAGTGAGAAACAGCCGCGAGAAATAGAGAGAGAATAAGAAACTGAAGTAGTAGAGAAGGGAAGAGAGAAATAGAAGGAAAGCGCCAGGAAAAAGGCAAAAAACATGAAGAAATGATGGGAGATGTCGACTTGAAGAAGGAGAACGGAGGATTCCTTGTCTTTTCCTGCTCTCGACTGACAGAGGTAGCAGCACACAACTACCCGCTGACATGGTGGTGCTACTCATATGTTTTCTTGTCGTCGTACGCCTGTCACAGATAAACAAGAGCCGTCAAATACACAGACCTAGCCTTGCACAGCTATGGAGGCACTCACGCACAATCATATATACAGAGACTTATAACCTCAGGGAAACAGACTTACCCAACCAACGCCGATGTAAGCGAATGCGTTCTCTTTAGTCTGTTTGCTGCTACAACTCATTCGTGACGTCAACCTTTTCACCAAACTCCCCAAATATCCGAAGCGGATCGCAAAGTCTCATTTCCGCAGCGGCATCAGTGCCACTGGCGCAGTATACGAAGAAGTGGGCGCAGATGGGTCTTGGAAAGCGGAATATAGAAGAAAAAAGCGCGAAAAAAATGCCTGAAAGAGCTAGCGGCGAGAACTGTCGTCAAGATGTCAGCGCAGAGACAAGGAGTGAAACCCTCTGACAATCAAAGAGACAGCGACAATCGGCAGGATTAGTCACATCTCACATACATTGCCGTCACACACACACACACACACACACATCCTTATAGAGGAATGCTCCGAGATGCTCATAAAAACACACACATACACAATTGGCAAGCGACAACCGCAGAACAGCGGCCACCCGAAATAAGTGACGAGATAAAGTGCTTATTGTGAGCGAATAAGACGACGGATGGTGTATTTGTCGCACTGAGATAATATTTGATCTGGGTGTTTCGTTGCGGTTATGATATTCTAAACTTGTTGTTAAAAAGCAGTTATAAATGTAGATGACAACTCACCTAGGATCAATGCACGCTGCGAGTGTATTCGCGTAAAGTATGGTATTTTTTTCTTTGCCTCTAGAGAAATAGTTTACGAACTTTTAACACATTCCATTACAAGAGAATAGTCGATGGCGGCTTACATGTACTCAAAATGATTATTATCAGCGCTACCAGAGGTGTTTATCTTGAATGCTCACGTAAGCAGTTCTTACAAATTCGTCAATACTCACAGTGACTCGCTGATTTACCATGATTGCTGTCTGAGAAACTTCTTCTTGTTACAACTGAGATCACAGTTATCTGCTATATTGTCGGAGGCGACTTCTGGTGCTGCTATATTTGATTGAAGACACGATGAGTAGAATAGAAATAAAAGTACATTTCTAGTTTTAAAGACCATTGCCTTAAATTCCCAATGGTCAAAACTCCAAATCTTTTTGGCCTCGTCGCTCTGACCTTTCTCCAAAATCATGCACACCTGCTACCTTAACGTTCTAAAAAGGTAAATTTTTTTAATAAATAGATTCCACATTTACTCCATGCATTATGGTACCATGATTATAAGCCCTCAAAAATGTGTTGGACTACAAACTAAATATAGTAAATTTAAATCGTATAAAGAACAATTTATCTTATATTTTATGAGATCTTTAGAACCATTAATAGAATCGATGTTTCACGAAAATTTAAACTTGTCAAGGTTGGAACACAAAATTCATACATGTACAGCGACGCCATTGGTAAAGTTCATACCTTTGATGCTAGCGCCATCTTTGGAAGCGAATCAGAACTAAATTTTGCAAAACATTTTACTGTGCGTCTGCCCGCCTAGTCACTTAAACATTCGCTAATATTATAACATAGCAATTTCTCTTTACTGATTCTTTGCTTTCGATTACTTTTTTGTCCGCGTATAGTTCCTCCGAAGATCAACCAGGTGCACCTTCTGGCTACGACGAATAATACGCTTGTCTTTGCGTGGCAGAGGCCTCCGCATAACAATGGAGCCACCATCTCACAGTATAACTTCGAACTGTTGCACGATCAGCAACTGCACGAAAATCGGACAATGGCGGCCAACGAGAACAGCACGAGATCCAACTACATGTTCGTCTACGTGGCTCTCACACCAGGCGACTCCTACGCTTTTCAGGTACATAAACACAAAGCAAACTGGATAAATTATTATTCGTAATAGCAGTGTTTGCATAGAATTTATGTGTGTCTACGTGCCTGTGATATGTATATGTGTTTGCACCTATTGTATAATACATTTATGTTTGCGGTACGTATGGCAATAGTTGCCTATACATTCATCTTATCTTCGGAATTACCTCTCCTAAACGCATTGCAAAAAAGGGAAACGATAAAAACGTTTCATGAATCGAATCGTTTCTACGACACTACTATATTAATCTGCATGAACATAGCAGTTCAATTAGCTATTAATTACAACAAACGTACAATTGACAAGTTATTTTTTCAGGTACGAGCCTGCAATGCTATTGGCTGTGGAAATTGGTCTGACCAGCTGGATGCCAATACATCAGACGGAAGTAAGTTGATACTCGTCTTTGAACACAATATCTACACGCCTGATTTTTCATTATCAACAGAACTGAAGCAGATTGTGAGAAATCAAGTGAACCCCCTAGCTATCACAAAGAACCCAGTAAGCGGTAAACTAAATGCCTTCAAAATGCTTGTATATATATGATTGATAACTAAAAAGTGTTTCGTTTCAATTGGTTTTCGATTTTAGATAAATATTATTTTACAGTGTCTGAGTATAATTCATAAATGGAGTGAAGTAATGTGACAGAAATATTTTACAGCGGCAGGTGCACCTCAGGAAGTTCAGATGAGGTGCTTCTCCAACGACGAGCGAAATATGACGTATACACTCGTCACATGGAAACCGCCAGTAGAAGCTCGCGGAACCATCCAGGGGTACAATGTGAGTGCAATCGATAATTACGACATCACTTTTTTTGACTAGTATCTGCATTTTGTTACTCTTCCAGTCTTATGAGGTGATGTTGACCTTTGCATCTGATGTTGATCTCGATTTTTGCATAGCTTGCGAGGCATAGGTAAACGGTCTGGAATTTCTCTTAATAATTCTTAATTCTTAATTAATTTTTCTGAATAATTTACTGCTCCGCGAAGAATTAGTACTATGCAATGCGAACTTTACTATTAAGCTATGCCACGCTATGTACCTTCCAGTCCAGTTACGAAAGTCGATCATTACTAAGCGGGACGTCTAGTACATTCTTGGACGGGATTTAAGATTGCTAAAATGTCGCTGTATAAGTTTCTGCTCTCAGAGCCTGATATAAATCTGTTCATATGAGATATTCTTTATGTACCCTGACAGGGGACGTCCACACTTTTCTTTCTCAGTGTCAGGTGTCTTGAGCTACCTTTGATCTCTGCCTAGGTTTTGTGTTCTTTTCTGCTATATTCGACAAATTCCACAGCAATACTTGTGCCTTTTCCAAATAACTTTATCAATTTGTAAAAATCAATAAAAATGAATAAGAGCGTCACCATTTTATCCAACTATAGAAAGCCTTGAAAAAATTGCGATACAGTTTTTTGTTGAACTCTGATAGTCAATTCCATTGAAAACACGCTATGAAGTAAAACTATATCGATTTGATTTTGTATAGCTTTACAGTAAACAGAAAACTGTACAGATATAAAAATATAAGAAGCGGGTGAAAAACTTGATGAAACGAAGACACAGAACTAAGTGAACGCATGAGGCGACTGCTTATGTTAGGTTCACATTTTACCATCCGTGGCTGTAGCCGCCATGGCCGGCGGGGGCGGCAGAGTATCCACCGACCTGCAGGGGCAGCAACCACAGTTCGGTGACCGTAGTCGGCAGTAGTGGGAGCTGCCGCAAAGGCGGGGCGGCGTAAGAAGCATGGACAGCAATGGGGGCAGTGACAGAAACGGGAGTGGTAAATAAGAAGCAATTAGCTATGTAAAGTAAGAAGTAGATATACTTCCAGAAATTACTCGTTTTCTGAGCGTGAAATAGGTAACGAAATGTCACTACAGCGCAAGTGACTTGGTTCCAGATGACCAAATTTAAACAGTAAACAATAAAGTTTGTATTTGCTGTGTGTTAATAGAGGTATATAAGATTTAAGAATTTCACCGTACGCACAGTGACTTGAAGCAATGGCTAGGATAATTTTCATCGTAATTTTGTTTGTCTTCTATGCTTATAATGTCTTACCAACTTCAAGTTGTTGCTAGTAATAATAAAATCCTGCCTCGTGTTTTTTTTCCTCGAAGGGGTATGCTTTTTTCCTATTGCGAATAATTAGTCCATATGGTTGTTAGTTTTATGTCCGAACTCTTTTAAGTCTATCCTTAATAAATTTAAATAATATGTAGGTATAATTCCACTTGTTCGGACCCATCAAAATCTGGCATACTTTTCGCCAAATATATCTTGTCATAATGACAATCACAGGTAACATTGCTTGTCAAGGTGGTGCAAGCACCATTAGAAAACACGTTCTATAGCGTAAAAGTGATTGCTTTAGGGCCAGAAAATTGTGGCAAGATTGGACATCTATGTAGCGGTAATAGTCTATTGTTGTAGTCTGGGCGCACCTGTTTCGATCATAATACAAGCTCCCAGACGGTTGATAAGGTAATTGATGATAAGCGCGAATCGAGTTTGCTGTATTTGGGCGGCACAGATTACACGCCGAATGCTCTTGCAGAAAAGCTCCCTTACTCAACTCGAAGACCCTCACAAGACACAAAATAGTAACAAAAGGTTATTAGTGACGGTCAATGAATACTTAAAAAATAGAGCTCGCAGCGCATGGAGCTCAGAGAAAGTCCAACGTTATAATTCACAACGCTACAATTCACTTCGTCGATATTTATAATTATCCTCTCAAATAGCCTAATAGAGGCAAGATAAGGTATATATGTGCAGGTTTTTTTTTATATAGAGTCATATAAGTCTACAAAGGATTTTATCGAGACACTAGCAATGTGATATAAAGCCATAAACGTTAAGACAAAACTAAGCTTTTATACCGCAATACAAATGTATCCAAATATTGGATGACCCGCTATCATCTCCACAGGGGCGACTCATAACGCTACATAATCAAGAACCATAACAAATTCAATTCAAGCTTACTCTTACAAACAGCACAGATTACAAGCTATAAACGACAGCGAGCGGAAATATATCAACAGTCACAACTTGCTACACTCATAACTATTTGTCATTGGCACCATTGCCAGAATGCAGTGAACAGCATATGGATCATACATATACATAGACAGATACCCACATATTGCAATAAACCGTAGGCTGCAAAAATAGCTCTACAGAAAGTCCAGTAAATAGAGAAAAAATTTCATAGTTGTTTCGCAACATGTACGAATAGTTATTGCTGATAACGTTACTGCTAATGTAGTAGCACTCTACGGAATTGGAAAAATCGCATCTAAACGATTCATTAAAGGGCAAAGTTATAACTTGCTTACCAACCAATCATGGCAGCCTGACGTATAAACCGGACATATAAACAATATGAAAGCGTTTATAATGAGGTATCTAATATAAGCTATGGAACACAATTCTTTCAATAACGTGGGTTTTAAATAAACAATTAAACTGAACTCCCAAATCATATTGCTGCGCTATGGAAACACACAGGCATAATAACTGTTTCTGATCTGGAGAATGTCACACTGAGCTCTCCGCGTTCTGCGCGAGAAGAATACAACGCAATCATAAAACCAGCCAAAATGCTAAGAGGAATTCTAAAGTCAGTATTAATAACATAGAGTGAGACTACAGATGCTTTATGCAAAATCTTGAGACATATCGTGTATCTCGCAAGGCAAAATATGAGGTTTCGCTCTCAACATTGGAAATACAAGAATACGCCCAGATATTAGAGTGATAGTTATATTTACGTAACGTTATGAACAGATAGATTTTTGCAGAGAGGGCTGACATTGAGCTCAGCAAAAATGATGTTTATATCAGCCCTATCGGAATAACTAATAAAAAATAAAAATCACTTCATTTTCTCTTTGCGTAAGCAACGGTATTTACGCTTTTGAAGGTGACAAGACATTGTTTGCAACCATTAGGCAAAAATATTGATGTTAAGAGTCAAGGGTTCTCTTTTCATTTGGCGAGTGAATGCAACTAAAAAATCTGCACCAGATTTGTCCTAGGGGCACGGCGTAACTAGAATCTCATGTAAAACCTTACTACCATATATATATATATATATATGGTACTAAGGGTGGTATATATAGGGATATATATGAGGGTGATGAATCTTCGTCTTTAAGTTGGAGCGAGCTTTTTGATCATACCGAATGCTTTTCTTTTTCATAAACCAAACAAAACATATTATAATGAGTGTAGTAGCAATATTAGGTTGGAACGAAAAAACCAAACTCTTTGCACATATCCCAATTCAGACACAGGCGCCGAGGGTTGATCGCGTTGGAAAGAGATATTGAGTTTGGTAAACACTGAGTTACAATACGCATAAAGTGACCTGAAATAATTGTTTAGAGTAACAACTGTGGAACCCCCGTTGATTATTGTCAACGATTTATATTTTTCTCTCTATTCTCCTTTGTTTATTCGTATTTTTCTGGTAAAATTTTCTACTTAAAGGGGAAATATACTATACTAAGCACTGTTTTCCGTCATTCACGCAATGTTTCGAGTGATACTTCATCGGCCAGCTTAACTGTTTATTAACCGGCAGTAAATACGCGTATGGTATTCAATAAATACTTAATTTATTTCTCTGTAGATCATCATACCCGGCAAAAAATGCATAGCTTTACAATATATGGCAAATTGTACAGGGTGGGAGCAGAAGAACAGATGAGTCAGTGAGGTTTGAAGGGAAACCCTAAAGATTAGAGATGACTACAATAATGTGAGGACCGTGCCAAAACCAGTATTTATCATCCGTGTCCGTAGCCATATCCAGTAGAATCAGCAGCGTATCCGCCGACCTTAGCGATAGTGGGGCGGCAAGGGCAAGGGTAGCTAGAGCGGCTCCGTAATCATAGCCAGCAGCAATGGGTGCGGCCACATAGGCGGGGGCAACGTACGGCGTGTAAGCAATACGAGCGGCGACAGCATCGGGGGCGGCAGCGATAGTCTTAGCGATGGCGGCTACTGCAAGTATGGAAATCGAAGTAGCAGCAGCGGCTCGAGCAGCAGTTCCAGGTTCGTTGGTCTGGATCAAGGCGCGAAAGCCGAGACCGTCAGCGTCACAGTTGATCACACGCGCGCGTCCATCGATGTCGTTCAGGCCAAAGCACCAAATACAATACCCTTGCTAGCTGACTCCGAACGGAAGGAACCATCGGTCCAGTGCCACTCGTTGTACGAGAACTTGTAAGTGCCAAGATCCTGAAGATAAAAAAAAGTGTTGTCGATGTACGTAAGGGCATGTTATGTGCGCTCAACCTATGTGCCCCATACACGTTAAGGGGTTTTGATATAAATAACTACACCAAAGCTTAGGAAACGTTCGCAGGTAAGAGCCATTCGTCATCGCAATAGTATGCACGTTGTTTCTGCGCACATTTTCAGCACGAGAGGAAATCGAGGATCCCGTCGATATTCCGCCGAGGTGCACAGCCTGGCCTGCTACAAGCAAGGCGGCGAAAACAGGAAAAGCCTTCATTGTTATTTGAAAGTGTTAAACTGTTTCAATTCTTGGTTCTATCTTCGTGCTGCACGAATAGTTTTATGTCCGTGTGGCAAGCAACAAGTCCGCCCTTTGATCTTCCCAGCAATTGCCCCGCCCTCCCGGCCGAACAGCGTGCGAAAGTCGGCGTGGTTTTTCAGCGCAGACGCTGCCATTTAAATACTCAATATTATTATAACAAGCGCTACAACGTGCTTCGGCAAACGCCCCATTAAAATAGTCAGCTTATACTATAGGGAGGCGCCTGGGCAACCGGCCACAGTAAATCAATGCCGTAACCCTCATTCGGACGTATTTAACGACGGTGACAATAACTATTATACACATTATAGTATAATAGTATGGTTTGCTTGCCAGCGCCAGACGAGATGCCGCTGCAAGCATCATGGCTATCACTGTAAACTAAACTTTTTTGCGAGATTTAACTCTAATAGTATGGCCTTTTTATTGAATATCCAAGCGATCGACATTTGCTGCAGGGATTCCTTAGAAAAGGCGATGAGTATTGAAATTGTTAACTTAGGTACCTCAAGGACTGGAACAATTATCGGAATCAATGAATTTCAAGCAATATACGAAATGGATACATTTAGCCAAATTTAGTCAATAAATCAACTTAGTATCGTATCTCCTGCCTTAAAATGAGCACCTTCGGCAAGACATATATTTGTAGATGTTTGGCAGTTGTTTATTCAATAACGATAATGCTAATAATAATGCCCTTTCAAGCTAAACGTAATCCTCACACGTAATGACGCTTACAAATTTATATCATAAAACAGCTTAACTATTGAAAGGTTCAACGCCACGAAAAAACTAGATTGGAATAAATTGCTAATCAAGAAAGTATAAAATAGTACTATATTCTTACTATTAATCATCGTCACAGTTTAGTGACTCTTTTTCTTAGTACACTTGCTACACTTTTACCACAATCATGATAAATAGTAATGAAATACCTTGAGGCTGCACCGATTATAAGGCGTACAGAATAATCATATATTTTCGACGTGCCTAAATTGCTATTAGGTGATTTCTGTCGTGGTCATGTATACACAGTGTTATTATATACTGTTACATATATTACTGTTATTATTGCAATCATTCAATTGCATTATTGCAATATTCGTAGCATTCATGGCTCGCTATGGTGGGCGTTACCCAATTGTGGAGGCACCGACTTGGCAGCCTAATAGGTTTTCATACTTTCTTTATTATTCACATTTATGATTCTTAGGAAGACAATCGAAATCTTAGCAAATGACCTCCGTAGGCTTGCTTTGGCTTGTTGCATACAGCAGACAGAATTGATGCTGATGCCTGCTACTAGCATTATAGACAACAATTAAAACCAACGAAATTATCTAAGCAACTAACGCGCTCAAATGCACTTTGTTTATTATTCCTATAATATGGTACTGAAAGCACAACCTGTGTCACAATTCCACGTTCGTGTATATGCGGGCTGCTGAATACCGCAAGGCGATGCGAGTAGGTGGTTAATGGGGCGTAGGCACACAAAATTCCACAAAAAATAAACTGTGGCTGACGTTTACTCCAGACTATCGTGTATACTTTCGTAGTTGTAAAGAATAGAAGGTAATATTACATCAATGATAACAGTATGCAATGAGGATAGACTATACTGGGTAAACTAAATAAATCCACTTCGACAAAATCTACCACTTTCACAGTTTCGTTCATTAGTATTTTTTTTGTTCATGCATTCGATAGATTCAACTTTCAGCGTGTAGAATCCACGGTCCATTTTCATTCTAAAACGTGTTTTTTGTACACGAGTATATTCTAAACTGCATTATGTGAGGTAATAAAAGACGTCGTGTTGCTGCAAATACTGTACTAGTGATACCATTCTAAGGGCATACCTTAAACACGGTTCGAGGCAATCGTAAATATAAATCTAGTGGCAAGATCGAAATCAAGAAGATCTTACTAGACCCAGTACGGTTCTTTTAAAAGACGATCTAATGAAATAGGTACTTAAAAAGTGGTACAAAAAGTCAAAAAGCGCTAAACTGAAAAGCATTTTCCACTTACCTTGAAAAAAGATAAGCGATGCTATACACCGGAAACAAAAACCACGGCTTGTTCCGTCTATTGGTGATAGCATGGGCTGCAACTATAGCGAACTACTACTAGCGAACTAGCAAGCATCTTTATCAAGGTCAGGCAGCATGGTGGAAGGCAAAAAAAGGTTTCTGGCTATAGCGTCTGATTTATACGGTGCTTTTTTAGGTCCCGGCACAACGAAGTTCGAGACAAATAGGACAATTTACTGAAACGACAAAAAACCGGCAACCAGGAGAAGCACGGCCTGCAGCAGGCCCAGACAATAACGCTTCTTGAGATTGCAGGGCTAACATTGTAGACAACGATAATTCTGGCACGAAGAAAGAAGACGCAGTACAGTTCAATAAAGAGTACCCGCGTAAATTAACAAACATTCCAGAATCTACATGCATTAGGTTTGGAACAGGATAGGACAATGACGTAGCATACATCATAGCTTACTGTTTAGTAGTTTAAAACACACGCAGGAAGTCAACTGCAATCGCGACACCAGGTATGGCAGTGACAAACGTGGTGGAACACAAACAGTAGCCTGATATCAAACTTTCGGAAACGGACAAACGGGCTGGAATACAATAGAAAGAGAAGAGTGGCGTACCAAGCTAGAACAGTCCCGACAAAAGGCCAACAGTAAATAAAAACTAAAATTATTTTGACTCCTCCGGAGAAATACGCAAGTATTTTCAGTTAGAAATTAATTGATTAATTTATAAAGTGAAATAGTAATGGTGGTAATAGTCAACGGGGTGTGGACTCTGCCGCACTCGCTGGACCCACTATCGCGCTCATCGACTTCGTTTCTCTTTTTATGGCATGCGGCGACTGGCCCTGAAGCAGGGAAGAGAAAACATGAATCGACTCTCGCATCGAAAACCCAAGCACGGAAAGTCATCAACAAAGTGGGTTTGGGATCTCGGCGACCGCAGTGAACGGAAAGGCCGAAGAGAGGGGAGTGTAAGAGAAGCAATGGGAGTGCTAAGTTAGGAAAGCAGGAGGAAAGGGTACAACAACCAAGATGAACTTTCGAGCCACTTTTCTCCCTCCCAACCCCCTGTCTTTTTTGCAGTTCTGCGAAACTCCGTTTTTTGCCTCTCTTTTGGATTGCCTGTATTGAAACAATCTTTGCTACCATCACCACCGTTGTTTTAGTATAATTATTGATTCAATCTATCGTCTATTACTCTAGAGTAGATTTAATTTATCTACAACAGTCGGTCTCAAGTCGCTATATGCATATTGAATTATTGTTGTTTTTAGCAATGCTACTTGCTATCGATGATGTTGTCGTGGTAATTATTACTGCTGTGCCTTATTTAACTTCAGCAAAGGCAGAAGGTAATCGGGATGCTCATGTGAGAGAAGCGTAGCTCATCCGCCTTAAATGATGACGAAGTAATAAGGTTCAATTATATCAGCTGCTGTACTCGGAAGGAACCTTTTACTTTTAAGCATATTCAGATATGCCAAAAACCCGAGCTCACGCTGCTAACCCTTAAACAGATGAATTTTAGAAGAAACAAGCTTGTATGGATTCTTAGAACTTGTCCAACACAAGGAAACTTACACTGACCTCGGTGGTGGAGCAGCAATATTACCCTCAGGTATAAGAATTAATTTCTTTACTGCTTGTCAAATGTTATCTCTCCTTCATGAATGAAAACGAGCGCATTATGATATAATAGCTTACAGTAAACCGCTAAGGGTCTAGCTTTTAACTATGTTCGGAACTCTAGATTCATAGGAGGCACTTAAAATATCTGTTGCATATTTAAGCTACACTTTGCTATTATGCGTACATGCCTATATACATATATACCAAGGTATGTCTTTAGCGTGTCAAGTGTTTAGCCACAAGTTGTAATTTCAGCCGTTCAGCTTAAGCGATCTTTCACCAGGGAGGCGATAATGATGGTCACTTCGTCCTTTTATCTTCTCCCTCTCTTTCTCTCCACTATAGTCTATGCTATAAATAATGCCATACCATCACCCTGCCAAGTGATATATATATATATATATATATATCGGTAACAGCGTCATTCCCTCATCTCATTACATGACCTGCTCGTTACAAGAGCACATAACAGTAGCAGCAATAATACTAAATAAGCGAGGTTTATCACCACTGTTCAATCAATCCCGATCTAGAATCAGTCCCGCATCAAGAACACATACCCGTAATACCCGTAAACAACATTGCCTGTCCCGCTCTAGTAGCACACAGGAATTGTAGTTTCGCGGTTTTTTGTATGCACAAGCGACATTCAAGCCTCTGGGAATAGAGATAGCCCGTGGTATTTAGGTTAGTTTACATTATGAGAGAAGAGAAATTCGAATGTGTCTTAGAAGTGATTGATGCCGTACCCTTAATCAAATATATTATGGCCTTTATATTCATTATCGTTCTCTAATTTCGCAGTACGGATAGACTATACAGATAGAACCGAAGCACTAGACGGCTTTAAAAATGAGAGCTGTAAAAAACAGCCGAGAAGCCATGGATCGAATAAACAATATTTTTCTTTCGATAAACCGGACTAATAGTAAATTATACCCTGTAAACAAATAACTTATTATTATAAAAAATTAATATTACTTGAGATGAATTACGATGATAACTGCCATTGAACGGCAATAATGAAAAGGAGAATAAAAACGAGGATGTTGAATGATATAGCAGGCACATGTACAGACTCATAATTTAGCGTGTCTAAAATGCGCAAGCTATGTTTGATTGAACCCGTTCTTTTTGAAAATTTAGTGTACGGTAGTGCATGCGGTACGGACCTTACGTACCGCACGCAAACTTTCCGAAGCTGCGCATAACTTCACTTAGAATCTACAGAATAATTTGTTAACAAAAACAGCCCTAATGTAAATGCCATCAAATTACTACGTACAAGCTATGCCGTAGCCAGTTTTGATAATGTCAATTCAAGAAACTTTGGAATCGATGTCAAGCAGCATTAACGGTATAGCCTTTGGATAATATATACCCGTGTATTCCGCCAAACACCATTCAAGTAGAATAGCTTGAAGTTCGGTAAACAAAGTGTTATCATGAGCTCTCCATACATTTTTGTAGTTCGCAGTGCACAATGAAAAAACTCTGAAAATCCCAATTTATTCCATCGCCACTACCTCGATCCCCATATCACTTCAAAAACCATACTATTTCAATAAAACAGTCCAAGAAAGTATGTCATTCAAAAGTAGAACCGTTAGGATGTCTATGCTACGATTTGTTAACTAACGGTAAGGTTGTAGTATACCCTTGCGTTTGGGAAAAACCTTGAAATTCTGACCCGTAAGCCTGTTTGCCAGCTGCTTTGCGGTCTTTGAAAGCTTCAATTTAGAGCCTCGATGTTGCAGTATTAGTTGCTAGGCACAAATTTGCCCAAGGTGAACCCTCAGGGGAAGGTACGAAAAAACAGGTGACTCGTTATTACCGCATAATCTTTTCGTCAATAAATTTTTATCTTTAGGGCCAAGTTTCAAATCAAAATCAAAAACAACAAATGTAGTACAATCAGGAGATATGCCATAAAAACTGGCTCCCATTTTTCTCACCTTCACTTTATTACACTGCTGGAAAGATAAGTGGAGGAGCTCAATCATTTTGTACGTCAAACGCGACTCGACTTAGCTCCAATTCCGCGAAAAACCTTCTTAAAAAAGATAGATAATTTCCGTAATGTCGTCTCGTTACTTCATTTGCACTATAGATTTCACTCTAATAAACTTCACTCTGGAATTTAACGAAGAGCAGGTTCTACTTGGCTCGCCTTCTGATGAACCTCAAATATGTATATAGATAGGATATGTTGAAAACTAAAGCTCGCAGCTGTGAAGACATTTGGCGTAAAGAGAATCCCCGTAGGGAACACCTCAGACATCTGCGATAAACCCATTTATTAACAGTGTTCATTTGATATCATCTACAGCCGCTGAAAGCATTCAACCAGTAAAATTAAGCGATTCGAGTTTTTTTTATATATTATACATAAGACGAAAATAAACTGAAAACCAGTGGTTTAAAAATTTTTACGACGTAAAAAAACGTTTCTTCTTATTATTGCAAAATCTGGCATAGGCGCGGCATTGTAAACTTATATTAACAACAATTATGTCCTTTATTTTTTTTACAGATTACGCTTGAGGGAAGCGCTATTTTCCGACGAGAGACAGGAGCACTAGAGACCGAAAATGTTCTTGAGGCGCACGAAGTGAATGCGACGACGACACAGTTTCGAGTAAGTTTGCTATCAAAAAGGTTTATATTAAGATATGCAATTGTAAAACGTATTGATAACTCTACAGTCAGAACGTCTGTGATTGTTTATATAATACATGAGAGGAACTCAACTTGTTATTACGTACTAGATAATTGTTAGTATTCTACTGCAATCTCAACATGGCCACCCAATATTTTTTTGGATAGAAACACAACCTATTTATGGCGCACTTTTATGGACGAAAATTAAAGTAACAAATGTCAAAGGACTGATATAGTAGTTGGCCGCGAAGTGCACAAAAGTCAAACTCGCATGTCGGCCCGTTGAGCAGCTACTGGCGTTTTAATTCCTGGGTGTGCAATCCACATATTTGGCTTAGCGACAAAAATGCCGCGAGGTAAACCTAGTGTGGTTTACAAACAAACATATCTACATTCATTATGGCGTACGCAACGTTATTTTAAATATATAAAGATTTGGCTTGATCTCCTGCGAAACTTTTTTCTCAAATACGACCTTTCCTACTGCCATTTAGATTCGCTAATTTTCTCTCAAGCACACATTGCCTCGATATGCAACGTGTACGAGAATAATTGTGTGTGCACGTTGGGGCACGTTCTTCTTTTTCCAGGTTGCCGTAAAACCACATACAAACTACACAGTCCGCGTTTGTACAATAAATCGCGCTGGATGTGGCAACCTCAGCGGAATCAGCGTGAAGAGCGCGTGCATCTCTCCACCTATCGGTGAAATTTGTTGAAAGAAATTAGACGCTCTGTTCAGCCCATAGCGTTGACTGAAGTTTGTGTCTCTAGTTGGTCCTGTTCACGTAGATCGCGAATTTTGCACCACTGTTAGCAATTAATCAAGATAAATCAAAATACTTTGTTTATGCGTTTCTAATAATAGACAGAATGGTCTCTAAAAAAAGAAAACATGACCGATCTTTATTCTGAATCGGATTTTGTAAGTCAGCTCACGTTGTTTTATGGTCGGCTACCTCTTCCTTACAGTGCCCTCCGTGCTTCCTCGGTTCCAGCTGGAGAGGGGTGACCGTGACAAACAGCTCCGGCTCAAAATGACTCGTATGTCTGAACGAGTAGCGGATATCCTGTACGTATGCTATTGTGACGTATTCCCTGCAGTCGTTTCCCTTATGTGGCCAAGCCGGCGAGGATGTTGATGACGATATATGCATCTATTAGTTTGCGATTTCGGCATAATTCTTATACGAGTTGTGTGATCTATATCTCATTGGAAACTGCTAGCCAAATGCATTCTTATTCACGCGTAGATAATCCGATAGGAGAAAACTTGATAAGCAACTGGCGGCTTTTTTTACTCAAAAAAATCTGTTTGCCTCTTCATCGCGACTAATGTACGTTAACTTTAACCGATAGATCCAAACGGTAATAGCACCTTATCATACAGAAGCGCCACTTAGAAAGATAACAAATGGAGAGGATTATATTTTATCCGTTTAATGCGCACAAACTACACCCACTAGAACCGCTTCAAGTGAAGCCGAAAGGATCTTTTCTACGCTTTCGAACGAACAGAGATTGAAACATGTTAGCAACAGAAAGCAGCGTTAGAGTGAGTGGTCATATCCTGCATTCTTCCTAAAAATCCAGGCTTGTACATTGTGAGTACCGCCTTCTCAATTACCTGAAACGCCTTCAGATTCATATAACTTGCTCTCATGTTTTCATCATGGCCATATCTCCAGGATGCTAAGGCAACAAACACATGGAGAGGTCTGTGCTAGTGGCCTTGGTGGTAGATGTAGTGTTGGGAGGCGTGAAAGAGCGAAGGCAGAAAAGCCGTGCTAGTGGCGAGTAAGGGGATGCTGACCTGTCGGTTGACGCACAAAGCGGCTTGTATTTGTATCCACCGCCTCGTTGCAGTCTTTCGCGTCTAGACTACCCTCCTGTCTCTTGTCGCCTGGCTTCTGCCAGAGTTAGCAGGCCGACATTACGGATCTTGCCACTAACGAGAAAAGAGAGCAGAAGGGAGTTGCAAACTTCGTTGCTTTGCGAGGTGTTCCAGTGTCGGCCACGCCATTCTCACGCTGCGTTCCTTTCCCCTATCTTTCCCCCATTTGATAACTGAGGAACACGAAGCGGACTAATGGTGCCAAAAAGCCAAGGAACCAAATCCATTAATGACAGACATGGTTGATCCTTCTAATCATGTGTCCCTCGCGAACGGCATACACACCCAAACACACAAATACACGCTCTGCCTGCTCTCCAATTTCTTCTTATGTAGGTCCCGTTTCGGCGTTTATACTGTTGATGAAGCCTTCCAGTTCTGCTGTTCTCGTGTTGTTATTACTTGATGAGATTTGATTCTAGTTATTACCGAAGAAAGAAGGTGGTCATACATAAACATTCTAACTTTTTGTCTGACCAAAAATGTTTAATGATACGGAAAAAAGAAAGTGAGGTCAAACGCAGCCTTCCCAACCCCAAGTCTATACAGAGCCTTTAATATTAGTAGAGGTAGTATTACAATACCATCTGAAGTCCTCATCGACAAGATCAGAAAACAATACAGGTTGTGAACTAAAACAGTAATTAAACTTAAGAGGAACAAGTAAACAGACATTTTGCCCGGAAAACATATTTGCTATTGATCAAAAGCAAATAAAATAATAAGATTCGTAAAAGATATAACAAGGTTCCTATGCATGCAGAATTTAATGCACCATAACATAATGTAATGCGCTTATTTATGTACAATGTAAAAAATCTCCCCACTCATTCAATGCCACAATTTACCTCGCAAATTTTCAGTATGACTGCAAAAGATCTAAAAGAAATTGCTGCTAACACAAATTAAGCTGCACGTATAGGCGATTACCAGACAACATACGATCCCAAACGTAGATAATTTAGGATCTGTTTGCCCCGTGTTGAATAAAATACTTCTTACCATATGAATCACTTCAGAATGAAGGTTGCTAGCGCAGAACTACTCTTTACATTATAGCTGCTGCCATTTTGATGATTTATCACATGAATCAGTTTAACATAAATCAATTTAAATAAATTAGAAATAACTTAATCTTTTATGTCGAAAACATAGCTTGGTCTGCCGAGTTTTTCAGGTTTTCTAAAACGTTTAGCAGTATCGGACGCTTTCAAGCACACCCACAACCCACTACATAAGAGGATCGTCAATATGATATGCATACACATATGTGAAACGTATTAAAGTTGTATATAAACGTGATTTATTTGAGCTGCTACATGGCTGATGCAGAATTCCGCAAAAAATGTGAAGACGTACTAGATGTTTATAATCGCCTATGGTGTGAAAAATGACGATCGATTAGTTCATCACCAGAGAAGCTTTGTTGAACGTTTCGTGAGTGCTACCGACGTGCTTCCTTCATAAACTGTATTGTTTTATCTTGTCACTGAGTGAAAGGGACTATTAAGGAATCTACAAAACATTGCGTCGCTTTGTAGGAGAACTGATTCCTAATAGACCCTTCTGGTGCTCCTTTTTGACAACTAGAATTTTTTGACAACAATTTGGAACGAAGTAAGAAGCAACTACGGCCAATGTATACTTAAGTTAAATCTGACCAATGATATTTTTCAAGTGAGTGACTTTAAAAGTTGTCCTGTACGCCTCTGATTTGGCAAGTACCTATTGAACAAAGCCAACTATCAGAACTCCTCGTTACATTCTAGGGAGCACCGTCATGAATCGACCATCCAAACTAAAATAGAAGCATATCTTACAAGCACCTCTTAAGTGTATAATGGTTGCATTGATTAACTTACACATATTTGTACGGCTGCAAGTGTATGATGTGTACTCGTCAAAGCCACTTTTAGGGCTGTCACTCACCTGCTATATTCGACAAATTTGCTAATAATCAATTTTCTGTACAACAAAATAAAACCACGTAGTAATTGCATGCAAGATGTTAGCGAATAAAGGATAGCAGCAACATACATTAACCAGCTTGATGAATATGAATCAGCCTCTTATATATCACACGTTACAGGTGTTATCGGGTAATATTAATCAAGCTTCCGATAGGAGATGTTTTCCGACTTCTCCCGCGAGATCCAACTGAATTAAACGTTACCTCATGGGAAATGGCTCACAAGCCCGGAACAACCATTGGAGCCTACGTTGCTGAGTCCATCCCCAGGTAAAATTGAACTGCCAAAAGCTGTGGCAACACAGACTATTATACTTACCAAAGTTATTTGTCACATCCGATTCTTCGGACACGCAGCTTGCCTAGTTTAAAAGTTCACAGATTCACTGAATTCTCGGCTGCAATTATATTACGAAATGAGCAGGTTAATTATTGTGTTTTCTTTACACTGCTTACTTGCTTTGAGCACAAGTAACCAAACTGCTTCACAAATAACCAAGATGCTATTCTTTAGATTTGACGTTAGTACGGAGTAGCAAATAATGCAGACAGCAGGTGCGCTGACTCAATGGGTTTATTGTTTGTTTAGTGAGGAGCTCCCAGAGGAGGTGATTCTCGGTGACCTTCAAGGGTTCCATTGCGACTCGTCTCTGCTCGTTAAGTTGCCGCAACGCCTCCGAGGTGTTTCTAGTCGACACAACGTCAGTTCCAAAACTGGACCCGGTGGGATATTGGCTTCCAATCACGGCGGACCCAAAGCCAAAGTAAGTGGCAAGAACTCAAACGATGATGAAGAACCTCGAAAGCTACAGACGATTGATGACGTGTCTTACCGGAGACGGAGGACAGCACAGTTACAGGGAAAACAACTATATCGCAGAGATACGTCAGCAATGCCCGTACGGAACGAAGCCACCAGTACTGCCCAACCCATTTATCAGGTGAGTTTAGTAGCAAATCGCCGGACATCTTCCGGCGATTTGCTGCGGCCATGTAGTAACTCTGTGTGATGTTGTGGGCCTTTATCAATCAGATTCTCAGAATGATACATATTTATTTTTGACAATTATTTTAAAGGTGACAAATTGTTGACAAATTGACAAAAAAAAAACCTATCACTGAAATTTTTTAATTCCAATCATAGTCACAAACATACCTATTTCCCAAAGAACATGTGTATGTCGTATATATAGGGAATTAACATTTTTGTTGTTACCGTACTGTATTGTAGGATCGTAAGATTTACGATGGATTGCTGTCCTCTAAGACGAACTACACGGGCTACGTGGAAATACATGTGCGCGGCGAAAACGGAACCGTCCTGTCTCGACAGAGTGGTTATTTCCCACCTGTGGAAACAGGTGCGGACCGCGCCGCCGTTGCTCAAGACTCCCCGGTTGCCCTTCTGGCTGCTCTTGTTTCAGGACTTCTGCTGATCATCCTGATGCTGCTTGTACTTGTTTGTCTCATCAGGTAAATAAATATTTTCGTATTTAGATTTATAAGCATTAGACGCATTTTGCCAGCAAGTTCCGATTGTTCGAGCCTTAAGGTATTTGACGATAATTAGTATCTGTAGACTGCCGAATTAACTCAGTTGTGCTAATCGACGGAAAAACGACGAAAAACGTATTCCTGCATGGCCTGCCTTTGTGCAACACGTTTCCATCTGAAATTTACTTTTCGCACAAAGAGATTGATTACACGAAAAGTTCTGTCACTTGTCAAAAAATGCTGAAGTCAAGTGAAAGAATATTCTGTTGTTTTGTGCGGCGTGCAACTTTTTTAGCTGAAATGTTTTGTTCCTTTAATCAGTTCTCTGAATAAAATATGATTACTTGAAATCCAGACCTTGACGAATTCAGAGCTCGACGCTGCAATCTAATCCAGGTGGAGCGACATGGCTTGATTCTCCCGAAATTCCTACAGCAAAAATGCGCCCTCTTTTGTAGCCTGAGTACTTCAGTTGGATATTCGAACTAACGCAGATTCAAATCTCGGCTCAAGTAAATTAATGGGTGTTTACGATCACGTCGGTCTGACAATTCTCTTAACCTGTTTATTGTTAACTCTTCAACCCATCTCAGCTAGGCCACCAACGCAGATTCCTTATTGCGTAACCCGTTCGTGTATGGGCATCCACTTGAAAGCCTTAGTGCGTATAGCAGTGTGGTAAGACGAAGGATGCCTTATAGCTTTCTGATAGGGAGAACAGCTGTCTGTTGGATGTGTCAAATATCCTATCAAACCTTTCATGAAAACGCCGATTTAGGGCATAGGTGTCCGACTGTAAAGTCTCCCATAATCCAAAATAGTGCTTCAATTAATAGCATTAATTACCTATGCGATTGTATTTAATTCAATCCGCATTGAATTATTAAAATTATATTGATTGAGAGAAAAACGTTACTATCCATTTTTGTTGACCTAATCTAAATTTTTTTAGTCACTCTATCTTACAGGAGCAATCATACAATTAGGTTATCCAGACAATATTTTTATTAATAAAATAGGCATCCTTCAGCAGACTGGATGATATCTTTACGCACTGGTGATGAAGTAACAATATGTGATCATTTATGTCCGTTATTATTCGTTTGTGTGCTTATTCTTCTTTGTCCACGACTAATTTCAGGAAGAAAAGTTTGAAGCTGTACACAGATCCAGGTGAGGAACTTCTAGACGACTCCCGGCTGTATGCTGAGTTGCGCCTATCGACGCTCCTCCGTCACGCCCTACTCAAACCCATCCCTGTGAACATTATCAGTCGTAAGCAGAAAACTACGAACTCTATCAAGTCACACCTACAATAAACCTCCTGACAAACGTTTGAACTGATACGTTTTGGCAAATATTTTTCGTTCTATCTAAATTAGATCCTTCGCAGACGTCCTGGTGTTGGCTCTTTGCACTTTCGCCACCCAGGCAGACCCTGTTGGACGGGGTTCCTTGACTCGGGGTTTTTGTATCACTTATACTTCAATTTTGCATTAGTCAATGTATAACAGACATGAGCCTTGCATACTGTCGAGTTACAAAAAGCACTTTCCTGGATTTGCACTAAAGATCTATACTGGGATTTGCTGTTTTTTTTTATATACTAACGTTAATCTTCGTTCGTTAATCTTAATCGAGTTAGCGTCCGCAGAAATTTAATGCGTGTTTTGCTAACCGGTGTTGCAGCGAGTGTAAAAGAACCTCCGCCAACATCAATGCCTATAAAAGCTCACAATCTTCCTGCCGCTTTCATCAAACGACACGCGGACAACGATCACTTGTTTCAAAATGAATTTGATGTGAGTACCCAAGGTGATTCGACACACGTTGCATTGCGTGGCACTTTTAGGTTTTTCTGACCCGATTTTACGCTGTGTTAACAATAATAATAATATTATTAATAATATTAATAATATATATAATATAATATTAATAATATATATAATAT
>MNPL01001759.1:0-13549 GCA_002081605.1 Tropilaelaps mercedesae
TATATATATATATATATATATATATATATAGCTTTCGGACCCTAATATTTTTTACGATGTAATAATCATAAAGAAAAGCCTAATTGTACTCCATGACGAATGTTGTGTGTAGACCATAGATCTCTCGTTGACTGATGTGTCGGATAGTGGCCGTCAATGGGCGCCACTTCACGCTCCGGAAGGTCTCACGCCGTCAAAGGATGCCCATGCCAGCAGGTTAGGAATTCATTATAAAGTGTTATCTTTGTTTTGTCGTAGTTAGTTTTAAAAAGAATGCAATATCTATAAAAATGTAATTGGATGACGCAGAATGCAGAAAAAGCTGAAAGTGACTACTCATGTATTTTCAAATGAAACAAAGGTGATACAATTATTGTTCACTCGCACATTTTTTACCGTTTAATTTCTTGTAATCTAAAAATATAGAACCATTAAGAATGAAAAAGAACTACTAGGAAAAATATTTAGTCGAACAACTGTTATTTGTCGCTTGTTTCTGTCTTTATTCTATATACATGCGTCGTAGAGCGCTGGCTGGAATTGGATCTGAAAGTCTGAGTATGTCGTACACATTCTCCGGAGTACATCACATTTTTGAACAGGCTGCGGCGGTGCATCACGTTGCCTTTGCTAACAACTGCCCACAGCTACTGTGCGCTGCAGATGCTCAAGGTATTCTATGTATCTATCAGGTTGACCCGCCCAAGGTATGTGCATCGATTGCAAGTACTATATCGTATATATATATTTTCAGTCGTTTTATTAATGTCAGTAGTATTAGATTCAGCATCTCTACTCTCTCTTCGCTCGTCCGGAATGAACTTATTACATGTGGTATGGAGGATTCGAGTTTCGAATGCATGACAAGTACCACGGAAAACCACAAAGGTACAACGCATGCACGCAAGTTATTTAATTTTTGTACAGAGGGTACCTAACTGCTGTCGACGCCAAGGAAATCAACTGAGATTCAAGTAGGATGTACTTTTTTTAATTATTATTGTCTTCGCTCTACATTCATGTTCTTTGGCAAAATTGGCAGGTATTGCATCAAATAGCAGCTCATGGCGGTCCAATCGTTTGGGCAGAATGGTCACTCTCGAATGACGTCATTATCACATGTTCGCTTGATGGGTCACTCTCGGTCTGGGACGCCACACGAGGGTCGCTACTACGATCAATCCGCCTGCAGTCGACTGCAAGCGGTCAGCATCAAGTACTGCAACAATTAGGACAGTCACCCGCCCTGCAACACCAATACTATTCTGATCCAGTGCTCTGTGCAGCGTTTCAACCGGCTAACAACAATATGCTGGTTGTAGGTACTCTAAAAAAGCACAAGTTTAGAGATAGGGAGACACAGAGGGAGAAAAGTATTAATAAGTAGATATTTAACTTATTAATTATATGCTACGGTCATTGCACCTAGGCAATATATTGTATACTTAATAGCAAATATCACCGTTGTCTAGTGCCTTCAGGGCATGATATCCATGTGAGGCCCGAACGGCGTGTCCCGGGGAATCTTCGACGTCAGGGATGTTGTTTTTGATATCCATGCGACGGGGTGTACTACCGGGAAACAAACTACAGAGGTACCACGGCTTACTACCGTAAGTACCGCAAGTGTCCATAAATTTACCACGAATATGGTACAACATACTACAAATGTACCACATCGTACCGCAAAAATTCTGCAAAGGTTAACCGCAGATGCCAACGAGATACCACTGGAATACTATTCTTTATTAAGCGACGGAGAAATGTTTATGAGCACCCAGCTTCAGAACTTTGTAACTGCCGGATAGTGTGGGACTCCCACCACAACTCACGTTACTCTAAGAGAAACTAGTTGAAACTACTTGTTGCATTACTAAATATTTGTTCAGCCAGGGTAGCCCACATACCTCTAAACCAAGCGGCAGGGATTTCCGACTGCCCTCCTATCCTTTCCTCTCCTTTTCCCGCAATTTTGAATTTATTCCGTTTCTTCTCGTCCTTCTGCTCCTGTCCTCTCATAATCCCCTCGATCTACCGATCTACCACATCCTTCCATGTTTGCCCTGTCTGTATCATGTATTGCACTGCCCTCTTCACAGGGATTTGCCTGTTCTGAAGGCCCACTGGCCTTTCGTCTTTTTGTTTCTGTAAAGCTGCACACTGGAATATCGTGGCTGAATATCGTCCTCTTCACCTGAGCTACAGAGCAGGCAGATATTGGCCGTGACTCGATAACGTTTGAGCTAGCTAGTAGCTAAGTCTCACTCTAGCTTGTCGTACCACTTTTTCAAGTCCGGAATAAAGGGCCTGGTCTACTGTTCCTTGGTGCCTTCCCTTGCGGGAGGGTTGGTCCATTCTCTCTGCCATCTACGTAGAGTCGGGCGTCCAAATTAGCGTCGATATATCTTCTCCTTTTCTCACCAAGTAAGAGGTCCCATGGTCACAATCGCGTAGAATTATCAGAATGCTGGTTAATGCCATCGGATACATCTGGAAATCCGAATCGACAGTACCTGCCTGGGCCAGTACCTGCGCTTTCCTCAAAACCTCAACGTTCTTGGTCGCTCTCAATGCCATGCTGGCTTACCTAGGCGAGATATATAGGGCAATCCACCCCTAGCAGTATTTTGGCTAAGTTTCGCGCGACCTGCCTGGCGCAAGCATCCATGTTCGTCACGTGCTGCATCCTGTTCGTCTTTGGTCCTGTTGAACCCCCATGTATTTTGCGCGCTTTTAGGTAGGATTTGATATCCGGCGAGGTCTCTAACGAGTTCCCACTTTTTTTCGGCCTGTCTTTTATAGAAAAAGTGTGCCTCTTTCCGCGAGAGCTTAAGGGGGGGACGTTCTATCCACTCCTGCCAAAGCCATACATCGACATTGTTGCCATCGGCAATGACTTCTTCGGTCCTGGGACTTTTAAAACGCTTTTTGTGATATTCGATCGCATATCTTACAGAGTTTTCTGATAGACGGAGCACGATGATACTCTCGATTTATGCCCTTCTTTTTTGTGAACAAGGCATACCTCCTTCTCCTTGCAAGCTTTTGCACCCAGCCTCCCCGCACTGATAGCACAACTCTAGTTCCCTTTATAGTGTGCAGTGGACTGCCATACAGCACAGCTTATATCTATTGTAGCCGTCTTCTACTTCAAGCCAATGCAAAAAACCGAATCGAAAATCCGGTGGTATCGCAGGAAGACTCAACAGCGTAAACCGTACGTCTCGGTCTGATTGACTGCAATTTCGATCCCATCGTTTGGATCCATTAAACAAGCCACCTGTTTTTTAATCTCGTTCCCCCATAAAGCTATCTTGACGGCTTTCCTTAATTTTCGGGCCATTTTGCATGGAACATCGTACGCGACATTTGTGTCCTTGATTTCTTTTGCAACGGCCTGCGTCATGCCGCCAGTGATTTCTTGGCAGGTAAGTATTATTTAGCCTCCGTCTTTTTCTCTTTGAACGCCAAGCACAGTGGCTCCTTTTATTTTCCCTCCCAGTTGTCCTCTAAGCCTTTTAATTACTTCCACGTGAGATTTCTCCTCCCCTGCCTTGACTTGCATTATCTGTATGCTTCCCTTCTCAATATTGTCCCCTAGGAGCCCCGTGTTTGTTCTCTCCTTGTCAAAAATTTTAGGTCCCCCCGTAATACTTACCCTGTTAAGCACTTACAGCCTCGAAGAGTGACCAACATTTTCTTAGGGCAAGGTCTTTTTCCTCCATGATCTGCGTCTAGGATCGCAGCATTTCTATTCAAGACCTCATTGAGAACTCCAAGCGAGGTCCCATCTACCCTTCTCGGATCCCCTTCGCCCAGTACACAAGAGACTATCCCTGCCACCACCTTCTTTTTTTGGTCTCTGCTGATTGCTTCCATCCCGTTGACTAAAATATCCTTGTAACTGACGAGGGCGGCCACTCTGCCAGGCCTTGTTGTTCACACGTTCAACTCAATTAACGGAACCGTTCCATCAACCTTTGTACTACCAGGTCTGTTTTCAAGCCATCGGCAAGTAGCATCGCGTTTGAAGAGAGCGGTGTAGTGAATAAATCTGTGGCCAGCTCAAAATTCGATGTTACCATGCTTGACCCTCCCACCCGTAGCAATTCCACTTCCTTTTCAACGTGAGTCCCGTTTCTATTTGTTTAATAGGGCGGGCTACCTGTTCTTAGTTTATTCTTGATTGACCCCTGCCGCAGGTTCGGCAAAGTTCGGCGTTTGCTCGCATTCCTCTGGACCCACTGTCTGCTTTCTTCTATCCCTGTTTAAATGTGCAATTTCCACTTGCAGTTCTTCTAACTCTCTAGCCAGTCCCTGTTGTCTATTGTTAGTATTGCGTCCTCCACCTCTGTTCATTCATTCTCTCTTTACCTCTACCCTTGCTTTCTCGATATTGTTTATTCTATCATGTGTCGTCTTTGATCTCCTCTTGTCTCTTTTCCAACTCCCTTTTTACCTGTTCTAGCTGAATATTAATAGGATTATACCTTTCTTATTTTCCTATGACTGTTGTGGAATGCGGCGTGGCCGTTGAGGTTTTTGACCGTTTCGATCAGCTTACCCAGCGTTTCCTGCTAGTCTACCTGTGAGAGCTTCTGGGAGCCTTTTTGGCTTTTTTATCTACTTGCCCTGTCGAGGAATTCTGTCCATCTCTTTTCCCTTTTTTCTGCTGTCTTCATCCTTTCCGTCAAAATCTCTCTTAAATGACCTTACCCTCAAGAGGCTATCTGCTTGTTTTAATGCACGCCTTCTATTTAATTACGACAATGATCTTTCTACCCTACTATGTTCAAGGTTTTAATTAAGTAGCTCCTTTAGTTTGTGACCTTCAGTTAATTTTGACCTTTTAGACTAAGTTATATAATTTTTCTACTGAGGCTTGCCTATGTTCGTGCCAGAAATGATCTTCCTGCCAAGGACGCAAGCTGCTGATAGCTAAACAAAGGTAAGCGCTGAGTCGCTGGTCCCTTCCTATTACATAAGTGTATATGCCCGTTGCTCCTATAGACGAAAGCAGCCACTTTTGCCGCCCTTTTTCTGCAGCGGCACCCTCTTCGGACGGGAAAGTTTAAAGGGACAGCAACAAGCCATAGGAGACGGCAGCCGAAAGACCTGATCCTTCTCTACAATCTCACTTTTTTCGAAGGGCTTTCCAACGTGGAAACAAGCTTCAAAACCTCTCTTACCTTTTGGCGCTCCAGTAGTCGGCGGTGTTTTCTCAACACAGTTTAGTCGGAATATTCCAAATCACGAAACCCACAATGGCTGAATTGGGTTAATCCCGCACGGGAGTAAGATTAGCCCCTTCGGTTCACTGCTGAAGAGCATGGTAAAGCACGCCCACAACCGACAAAGGTAGTTCGCAAATACTTAGATACAATTACACTCAAGGGATCGTATCCGAATGCGAACAACGAAAATGCACGAACTTTCGAGAAATTACCTCTAAACCCATATCGACTCTGTTGATTTCCGCTGCTTCTAATTTTATATTATGGTCTTATTATGCGTTGTACAGATGGGTAGTGGACGCGGCATGGTTCAGGTAGTTAGCGTCTCAACGGGAATGCTCGTTCGCGGAGGTAGTCAACAATTGCAAGGCGGAGCTCGGGCATTTTCAATGGCTTTTTCGATTTGTGGGACTCTGCTGTGGGTGGGAGATGATAAGGTAATGTAACACCACATGGTCGCGGTCAAAATCCAATTTTGGAAACAGAAACACATATAGTCTTTAGTTAAATATGGATAATAATTGAACACTGAAGGTCGTTATCTAGAGTAGGCACTATCGAGGAAGCTAATTACTATTTTAATAGAATGCAGTTCCCGCTCCTGTCGTGAATGAGTAACCTGCAAAAGCTTTCGAGAAAACTAGGAAAAAATTACATCGTAAATTGAATTTAAAAAACTATAATTGATAACGAAGATTTAACTTTTTTTCAACTTCATCATAGAGCCTCGGCAACTGTATCAAGATGAAGCAGATTTTGCTTAAAAATGTTCGTATAGTTAAGCATTAAGAGATAAATATGTGCGCATAGACTATCTGTTTAGGTAGAGGTACTCTTAGGTAGAAAAAAACAATTATTAATTACAGCTTGAATCTAGTTTAATAAGTAGAGGTATTTGCAATTTATTTTACATTCATGTAAATTTATCATTCATGTAACTTATCGTTCATGTAAAACTGACGTCATGGTTTTGTATCATGTTAATATTCAAACCCGAACAAACTCAGAGGTGATAAGGTAGAAGTAGTGGGGCTTCCTTAGGCTATCTGTTTATCCAGATTTGAAAAATACCACTCAGGAAGGATAAGATACTGGGAGTAGCTCTTGTGATTTTTTGGCAAAGCCATGCAGTTGATTACTTGTTGTTCGGGTACAAACTCGAAGAGCATTACCTCTTTTGGATCATCGACATTGACATTTTCTTTAACAAAATTAAGAAACTTGTCGAGAAAATTAATCATTTGATGAGGATCCCAAAATTCGCGGCCCTCCTGAATTAGCTCGGGCAGGCGAAAGCTTTTCACCTGCTTAACATATCCGTTGTCGTTTCGAAGTCCGCATATCACTCTTGGTATACCGATGAGATAACACTGAGCCCACCATTTCATCATTTTGAAACGTGCCATATTTCGTTTTTGCCTCACTGATCCTACGATTTTTGAGGTTTTCATTTCGACATATCGGCGAGTCGAATGTTTAAGCTTTGGATATTTTACGACAAGTTGACTGTCGATGGCGTCGATCTCGGCTCCGTAGAGCAGCGAATGTTGGCGTCTAAGACGAGTTCGAACAACAGAACAGACTTCTTCTTTTTCGTTAACTGGCTTTTGTGGTGTGGGTTTTCCATCCGGCTTCGAAGCAGTCATGTACTGTTCAAACTTATAACCCCATGCGCTCGCGCGTTTTCTCCACTCGCTTTCGGTCTTCGCACGATAGAGCTGCTCGGTCGTCGAGTATTGGCAAAGGTATCGACTACTTCTGTACAAGGTGACGCCAAGTATCCAGCTCTCCTTTTGTTCGTAAACCGAGCACATTATCGTGGTCAGCAGGCCACGATAAGACACGAAGTCGGTATGCAGGCTCGACGGCTTGTCATTGTTGCCATCGCAAGGCGCGCGAAATTTTTCCACGTTGTCACATATCCAGCGTAGAAGATTGTCAAGTTTCGCACTAAGCGTATGATCTTTGGGGATGCGGTGCTCATATGCAATGTTCAAGTCCCAGTTGAGTTTGCCATCATTTGGAGGCTCGACAAGATAGGCCATCTTGCTGGCATTGTGCATGTAGTTTCTGTCGCCCACTAGAGAGAAATTTCCCAATTCCACTGGTTCCCGCAGATCAGTTTCCAACTCGACTGTCTTTTGTCGACCACCATAAGAAGGTGTAACCGGAAGTACGGCACATATCGGCAAGTTTACTGCAACGGGTGTTAAATAATCGATGTATAGCACTTTAGCTACTCGGGTGTGAAGGTACATTAAAGAATATTAGATTTTTTTAAAGTTGTTTTTATAAGTACCTGTTGATTTTTGGAGGACTTTCAGTCTGATACACATGCGTACTGATACAATCATGTCGACGGTAATGTGGGACAGGGAGGAGCATCGAATGTAGCGAGACCGAATTCCCTACAGCTCTGTTTTGTCCCCCCACCCCCTGCTCTGCTATCCAGCTCTTTTACAATCTGTTTCCCAAGGGACTCTATGGACTGTTTCTCGTTAATAATCTTCTGAACCACTTACTTACTCTCCAAAAACTTCCGAAAGCCTAAAAGAAGCTTAAGGCCTCGATTCCCTGTATCTCCTGCCACTCATCTTGTCTCCGGTCTAGGGTTGCTCCTGGTAGCCTGTTGATCGTACTCACTGTTTAGGAATCGCTTTGCCCTCTCGCTGCCAGGAGATCCCAACGGAATTCTGGCCAAGACGACCAGAACTACCGTGGAGACGGTCCTGTATGCCGTACATGTCCGGATAGCCAGTAGGGTTTGGGCCTGGCGGAGTGTGCTCCCATAAGTCTCAGTCCTTAAAGCCACGTCCGCCCATACTGGAGCCGCGTACGTAGCCATGGATTCACCGAAGTCACGAGGCGTCTCGTGAGATTGGACGCTCTGTCGATTCTCGAAAGAATCCTGAGTGTTAGACTGCCACTCGGCCAGCCTTTAAAGGTACATGCTTAACATGTGCAGCACCAGTTACACCGGTATCCAACTGAACGCCGAGATACCCTGCCTCTTTGCTAACGCTTATTGGGTGGCCTTCAAGGTTCAACGTAACGTTTTTTCGTTTTTCTGCCTTTGAGATAGAGTGCCTCTTTCTTGTCCGGCACGAGATTCAGCTTCCTGCTCCTCATCCACTTAGACCACGGTAGACAAGGCTTCATTGGCCTTTTTCTGTAAGGTCTGCTCACCGGGCACAGTGACAAGCCTTATCCTCCGCTAGAAGGGACCGTTGACTAAGGTACGACGACATGACGTGTCGCAAACCAGACTCCCTTCTCAAATTCAAGCATGATCTTCCTCTATCCAATCGAGTTACAGGCATTTCTAGCATGCAGCAGAACCATGAGGACGAACTGGTCTTCAGCGATTTCATTGTCTCCCCTCCCGGCAAACTTAATACCCACCGATAAAGTTCAAGGCAGGATCTTCCCTTCCGAAACCTATACTGAGGGTCGGAAACGCGTCCCTTGTTGTTGATTTCGTTCTTAAATCTCGTGTTTATAATGTAGTCTTAGAATTTTCTGGGTGTTTCAGGGAGGCAGAGGGCCTGGCACCTTTGGGCGATGGCTTCCCGAGCTTAAAAGCAGAAACAAGCCTAGCGCTCTTCCACAGCTTACGGAATTCCCCTTCCGTACCAGTCCATTAAATGTCCTATCGAAGATTACCTTCCCCACCTAGTCATCATCTTGACCGCCTACGCCGGTACGCCGTCTGAGACGGAAGCCTTACCCACGTCATCCTAGTTCACGCCTGGCGAACAAGTACTCGTTGATGATTCTTTCACTGCTGGCTTGATATAGATCCGAAAACACTGGAGACTACACCAGACTAAGTAACTAGTCGTATCTGTGTACGAGTACCTTCGTGATATGCCATTAAGATACTTTCATAAAATGCATGTCAAACATGTTGCGTTGATTCTGGTGCATCCTTCAAAAGCCTTCAGTTCCTTCAAAAGCCTGGATTCATATATCTTTGTCATTTCTCAGCTACGTTTTATTGTCTTAACCTCTACAAAGTTTTTTTTTAACTTTATTTCCCTGGTGTTCTTATAGCAAATAATTATGCAAGGTATCCAAACAGCAAGTTATGACACCCTGTAATATAAAATATATTAGCTGACATGCATCTCATGAAAGTATTCTTCCAGTGAGCTTAATATATATGTTGGGCTGATGTAATGTTTATGCACTTAGGTATCCATACGCAGCAAAGCTGCAGTGCGGGGACCATACTATTCGCGGCCCCGCGTACTTATGGAAAGTCACATATCGCTTACATTATGGTTCAAATTTGTGAACCACGTGCTTAATATTTACACATCACGCAAAATGTATGTTACAACACAGCTAGAAAAAACGTCATTTTAGTATCAAATCAGTTTATAAAATTCGATATCTTCACTACATAGGTTGCCCGAGCATTCGGGACCTCTGCTTTCTTTCACATAGTAAAAATATTGTAACGCTTATGTGTACCTTGGTTTCACGGTAAGATATTTGTCTGATATTGCGATATAGACATTTTTTATTCACTCGATTTTCGTGGGGCATTCGTGGATAGTGAGATGGAGGAAACAAACCAAATAGACAAATCATCTGCTCAGTATGATGTTGATATTATTGCCAAACTGCAGATGAGCATTTATACAAATGCTATCAGACAGACAGCAACATTAGCAGACACTAGCAATAACCATTGTACTCTATAAATTACAACAGCGTAAAAAACGTACGTCAAATCAATGAAAAAAATCCGCCCTTTTACACGCACATAAACTCTGTCTTTTTCGTCACGTCTTCTAAGTTGCACTTTACTTACTTATAGTCAAACGGGACCGTGTGACGACACTGTCTTCGACGTTTCTTTTTTTAACGCAAAAATTGTTTCCAAAGATACATAAAACCCCGATAATGAGTATATCAACTTTTTCGAGTGGGAACTGGGAAGGGCATACCCGATAATAAGTGACAACAGTATATCAACTTGAATACTATTGATATATGATCGCATAAGCATAAGCATTTTGGAGTGGGAACTGGGAAGGCACACTCATAAACTGACATTTTTTTACTGCTTCTTTTTCTAGAATTGTACCCGTCATACTGATTGAAAGCGTTCAGGTTTTTCACTCAAACTATGTTGATTCTATGCTATTTTCGTTATGAGGCTCAACAGATTGCTCCATTAAACGAACCTTATTGCTTTTTCTAAAAACAGAAAAGGTGGCTATTATTTCAAGTTGTCTAATTATATTGTGACTTGTATTTTCAAATTTAAAGAGCGTGCTGGTGTAGGGCCCGGCGAAGGTAGTAAGACAGTTAAAAATGTTCTGAAAGTTCACAAATTGAATTGAGAAATTTGTGAAGTCAGTCTTAAGTGACACGCTGGTCGACCACAATCTTTCGGTGGCAACTTCCTAAGCGGGTTATATCCTTTCGGCTTTTTCAACTGATGTCACCATGAACTCACGTGTACAAAAAATATTAAATATAATATGTTCTTTGGTTGACTGGGGTCGGTGGAAAAATATTTGAAGAAAAGAAGAACGCCAGTTTGAATTTTGCGAAATAATATTTGATTCAGTTCTTAGAGGGATTGATAATGATATCAAGTAGAAGTGAAGCAAGTGTGAATATAAAATAATAGATAAAATACAGTAATGTTTATGTTCATGGAATTTGATGTTAACCAAGCTAGATTGATTAATATTTTTTGTTTTAAATACACCATCGTTTATGGATGACATTATAAGATATAGCATTTTGCGTTTGATGCCGTCAATTCTATAAGGTTTTTTTTGTACCTATATTAACTATGTCTCCACCGTAAAGCATTTCTCAACACTAATGCATAAGCTACCAATGTACAAGCTTAATTCGGTGTAGATTTAGTTTTTAACCCCGAATAGTTTATGGCAGATCCGTACCTCATGCGAGCGCCTTCATGCCTAAGCACAAGTATTCTTTATTTGTTGGCTTTTTTATCTGTTGACCTATAGTCCGTCTGCCTATACAACTAAAAATACGGCGCGCAACTTTTACTTCACCGAATCAGTATGAAGACAAGTATCCGAAGGAATAATTCATGGCATTGATACAACAAAAACTTCGTAAGATGAAAAATGTAAAAAGTGACTATGGCTAAGAAAGTAAAATAATTAAATGAAAAAAGGAAATAAGGCACCCTTGCTCTCCTTTCACATATTTAATTATAAAACCATTTACTAACAGTTGCTTCACTTACAATCACCCGCCATGGGCCTTTCCTTTTTGGACTCTCAACTAAAGAGGGCCTGGGTCGTCACGAGTCACAGTCCTATGAAGAATTTACTTGCAGAAAAAACAGTCGTTTGTTGTGTTCGAATCAATTTTCATGTTGCAGACATTTTGATGCTGCGGACTTACGTGGCAGAACCTCTCTCGCGCGTGGTTGCAGCTGATGAGAGAAGGAAAATCTCCTTAAGGCTCACAGCGCGGGAAATTCAAAAGCCGCCTCATCATTATGGCTTCTATACGTAATTTATATTTTCTGATTAGGGGTAAAGAGGCTTTTGTATACAAAAATCAATGCAGGAGCCCAATGACTCATCGATAATACAGCATTTTTTAATTCGCTCTTATGACGTTCAATACAGTGTAGACGAGTGCCAAGTTTATTGGACTCAGAATTGTAATTTTGCCGATACACGGGCTCTCGGTTAAAACATAATATGCTATTGTCGAGTCGAACATACCATATCCCTATAGTATATTAGTAGCATATAAAATATATGCCGTAGTATATACTAAGAAGCATTATATATAATCGCTTCTTACTAAGAAATAAGCGAGTCATTAATATTTTACATTGATGAATCATAAGATAACCAAATATATAAGCTCAATATTTTTGTTAGTAGTATTAGTATAAATTTATTCTCTTTGTTTTTATTTATCTCCTTTGTTAGGGAAGCATCAGTTCTTACGTTTTTGATATCAGTTCAGGTCGACTTTCACGCGGAAGGCGTTTCTACGTTCCTGAGGGAGGCCCCGTTACATGTCTCTCATTTCGACACTGGGTAAATCGCCAAGCTCGTGATCCGTGTCTCCTCGTAAGCATTAAAAACATTTATTTTATATTTTCGTCTCTTTTCAAGTTTTTATATCAAAGTAGTACCTTGTATAAGCCTAATAACTTCTCTTTTGGACATTGTGTTAGGTTGCGCACTTACTTAAGCTATATCGCCTGCTTTTTATGGACTGCCACATAAAAGAGTTACGTAACATGTACACAACTTGTCACAGTTAAAATGTTTGTTATTCATGCTCGTTGGATAGGTCAATAGTGGAGGTCTTCTGTTAGTATACGGTGTGGTGAATCCGAAAGATGGTACTCTCGTGCTAAAAAAGAGGCTTCACGTCTGTAACAACAAAAACGCGCTCACCCCACTCAAATCATGCTTCTCGCCTATTATGTCTTTTAGGTACGTATTGAGGATAGTCTACTAATTATGCGCATCGAAAATTCTAAAAATAGTTTTTGATTTAGTTTCCCAGTGGACTTCGCCCCATCAGTGTTTTTGCTTAAACATCTGTATCAGGTTCATAATGGAATATTATGAAAACGTCGGCTTATAATGAAAAAATGTATTTTAAGTTTTATTGTATTAAGCATCTTTTGGGACTACTAGAAAAGTTACCGTGGTGACGACGCGCAATGGCAACCTGGAACTTCCAATGTTAGGCATGAAGTGCTCATTTATGCTACTCAAAAACCCTAAAGTGTATTCCCTAAAAGGCTTATGCTTTGTTTGCCATTATTTCACTTTTCCGACAGGGACGGGTCATGCGTGGTAACGGGTAGCAACGATGGAGGTCTTGTGTTTTTCGATGTGACCCCTTCGCATCCGGCTTCACCTGTTAATCGTCTCCAAGGGCATTCAGCGCCAATTGGTGGCGTAGCTTTTGCTGCAGATGAACGGATGTTAGCGTCTGCAGACACGTCTGGAGTAGTCATCCTTTGGAAAAAAGGACAATCATAACATGAGAATAACTGTTTATTTGTAAATTTTGTGTACATAGATTATCTAATAAACCATGTAATACATCATTATAGTACGTGATTGGATGGCATTTTCCGTTGCTGCTAATATGGTACAACTTCTGTTATCACATGCAGATACTGCCTTCTGATCCAAGATAGCCTGAAACAACTATGTTTTGCTCATCTACCAAGGAATGCTTGGATATGTATGCATAGGAGGAAGATACCAATTGGAGATTCACATACACACACGCACATATATATATATATATATATATATATATATATATAT
>MNPL01001760.1:0-13725 GCA_002081605.1 Tropilaelaps mercedesae
TATATATATACGTATATATATATATATATATATATATATATATATGACACTCAAAAAACAGGCTTCAGCATTAGGCGACGCTTTGTCAGCAATGTCGATTTAACCTCATGAAGGTGAAGTTCAAAGTAGGAGACGGCGAGCGAGTTGTACGTTTGTGTCACTGTTAGTCAACAACGCGTCGAGTGGCCAAAATACTTCAGTGGAACCTCGGCGCGTTTGGCGTTATCGTACGTGCTTCGTGGGTGAAGTAGCGTCCCGTCCCGCAGATATAAATTGGGCTGAGTGATAGCGCAGACATGAGACGCGGTCGCGTTCATTTTCGACCCGTGCAAGTATTTCATGTATTCGCTAGGTCCACTGGGTTTCGTCGGTTCGCTTCAGGTGCGTGACACCGAGCACGTAGACGCCAGCCGACAGCAAAATACGTGCCTCTAGAAAAATTCGAGCTTTAGTCTCGTCCCTATTAATGAAGCGCCTCCCTCGAAAGGCTTTCAGACGGACGAAAGCTAACTCGAGATGAATTCCGCGAGACTCGCCGGAAAAACGGAGTGTCATATACCTCAGAGTGAGGAAGATGAAGTTGACATCCCGTCCCCTGGAAGAAACGCTTCGAGTCAAGTGGATCGCGTCCACTTCGCTCAGCGTCGAAGGCGCGTGTGCCAGTTGAATCCCAGGCGGAAATCAACGATGTGGAAATCCGTGTCTACCGCCTTAGCCGCCGGTTTACCAAAAAGGCGTTTTTGCTGTCAGCAGAATGCACAACCTCAACTGTGTAACATTGTTACGATGCGCGTGACTCACAACGAGCCATTTTCCGAACGGTTGAAGATGCTGCTCTGCGCGCAACATCGCGTCGCGCACGATACAGATCGAGATGCCGGGTCCATTAGCACTAATAATAATAATGAACTACCTTGATCTGGGTTTGTCTACCAGCGAAACGCGTACGGGCGATGTCAGTGCGCCGCTGCTAAACGTAGCCTAGGCACAATTTGAGGCACACATGGCCTTTAATGTGGTGAATGCCGTGGCGTGATTATCGCCTCAAGAAATCATTGCGCTCGCAGGCTTACCCAAGATCGCAGTGGGTCGTAGTCGTCCGTGCAAAGATCAGCTTCTGGCGACGCCGTTGACAGCGCGGCCTTTCCTTGCCGTAGGCCTCGGAACCCAGTCCAGTTAGCAACAGGCATCGTTTGAAGTGTTCGCTTCTCACGACGCTTGCACCTCACATCCGAGCTCAACAGCGAGTAATAAGTCCCTTGCGCCTTGAGCCTAAAGAAGCGCTGCGCAACGCAACGCGCACATGCTAGCCGGACGGGCGACATCTTGAACTGGGTCAAACCGGCAGAGGTGGAATTCGAAGTCGAGGCGAAGTCCTGGTCAACGCAAAACGACGACCGCATTTCCTCCATGAAGGCCATATTGAATGGAGAGAAGTTAATTGTTCCAGGCCAGGTCCCGAAGAGGTTTCCTTAGGGAAAAGCACCTTCGGGGCGCATACTCGAAACGGAACGAAGCAAAAAAAAAGGAGTACGAACCGGTTGCGGCTACGACGTAGAGCCGCTTGAGGCAATCATGAACGCGACTTCTCTGTCTCGGATTTACGGGTCCCTCGTTGGGACCAAGCGATCGGCTGGCAAATGTGCTCCTCCCTAGAGGGTACTCATTGATTGATTGTGACAGCTGACGAGCGTTAGGGCCGCGATCCAGCAATTCAGCTAACAACCTCGTGCCAACTAGTGATCTTGGGTCTCAGCTCATCCGTTGTGAGCCCCCGTGGCGAGGTAACTTCCGCGCGGACCAGCCGGTGGGACAAGGAGACGGCCTTGTCACCACTACAGGCAGTTAGACGGATATTTCTGCTTCATTAGGGACGGATTGGCTGGACCGAACAATGTTGTAACTAGAGACAGATTTCGTTGGGTCAGCCGGGACCAATTAGCACGAGCGGTCGGCAACGCGCGCTCTACTCAATCCGAACAAACTGTTCAGCTACGTCCGTTGCCGACCACTGTCACTCGCGCGAACCACCATCGCTGTTTCGCACGTACCCCTCATCATCAATATATCCACTCGTACGGACGGCGCACAAACGAACAGGACAACTGGTAGGAGTCGTAATACACCGTAGGACGCTTACAGGAATAGGTACCGACCTAGGTAAGCATTCGGCTCCGATAGACGAGGCCAACACAGCTGAAACGATCTCTTGCAACGACGGCACTGTCAACGGTATTTATTGCTTGTGCTCTATGCCAGCTAAAGAGAGGGTCCAAACACGTCTGCCCGAACGCAACGTGGGCCGGCAACGAGCGGACAAACGATACGCCTAGGTCGGTGAGAATGTGTATAAAACCTGGCACGCCAGTAATCAGAATGTCTGGGGCACGTACGCAGATGTACGGGGGAAATTTCGCTCGCTAGGACAAAATCACGAATAACCACCCGTACAAGGCCATGGCTAATGGGCCCGCTATGGTGCAAGAAACTGCCGACGAAATCTACTGAAGACTTGTCCAGCGGCGTGGAGCCAAGTTTGTGGCAATTGGCGTTGATCTACCGTGACGCGTAACGCACGAGTCGTCCAGCCGAGGAAATGTATTTGGACTGGCCCGCCTTTCCAACGTGACGACGCGATTGATTCGGTGGTTCTTTCCATCTGGACCGTGCATTCTGTCGCCGAAGGCATCGGGGTAAGCCTGACAACGAGCAGGCCAAACGAACCGTGGTGGCCTGAGCTGGCCGGCTAGGGTGGCCTACAAGAGGCACACCCTGACCTGATATGGCCGTGCAGCTTCTGGATTTGCGGCCAGAGGCCCCCATATGACTGACATACGGCATACGGTTGACGTTACCGCAGTAGAACATAGATTGCTTAGGAAGAGCTGATGCACAGGCCCAGCTAACCGCTCTGACGCCGCATGAGATGAAACAGGTGACCACCTATCAGGGGGCCGGCCACCAATGAACCCGGTCATGTATTAATCGGAAGAGATTTTAGTGAGATATCTCTATTCCACCAAAGGGAGTCTTCGATTCAAGCTGACGCAAAGCCAAAAGGCAGAATTGAGTGTTGTCAAACTACGCCTAGAGTCAGCAGAAAAAAAAAACGTCCAAATATACAACGGACCGCACTGACTAGGAAATACTTTGCGGCCCTCTAAGTGTGTCACTGTTTAGGTCCATCCATTACGCTAGAGTTGACCTGGACAAGCGCGTTTTCCTTGTCCAGTTGCTATTCGACGCGCATCGAATTTCATAAGCTTACAGTCTAACTCGTGTAACCTCGTGACTCGGTTAGAATAGTTTATATGACTTCCAGGGCGGCCTTCTAACCGGCAGCCACCGTCTGGGCAGACGCTCAAGCCCGACAAACTAAGTTCTTATTTGTTTTTTTGTTCAAGAAAAACCTCTGAACCAAATGTGCTCGCCCGGCTCAGTCGAGCAATCGTCGACCTGTCTCAGACCGAAATTCCTAACAAATAGATTTCCCGCCGGATCAGTAGAATTGAATTCAACACTTCTGACGTCTCCCCGAAATCGGCTTTTTCCTACGGAGAAGAAATGCCATCTGGCCAGTGGCTGCCATCTTCCCAGACTGTTTCGGCCGTTCGAAAGGTTTTCCCTCGTCCAGAATTCATTAATACCGCCTCGTCGGATCTGGGTGAAGTGCTTTTGAAGATATGCATGTCGTTGCTGCGGACCTGGTGAGTTACACCAGGACCCGGTATAAATAGTGCGAGGTAGTCTGCAATTCATGGCCGTCTAGCCTGCCAGGCGGTTCTGAGTTTTTGGCAACAGTGAAATTCACCTCTGAGGTATCCATAGAGACATGAAAAATTTCCAGTCTCTAGCGGGTTACCGCCCAGATGGCGATGGGCCACCGTCTTCGCGGGCCGAGACGGCGCTGAAGCTCGGCCCACGAGGTTTGAAGCTCCAAGGGGGACGTTCCCGTCATGTGGCAAAGCCGGGAAGGCATACGCCGCCAGGAGGTGGCATTTGGCGGAGCTCCTGCCCGTGCGAGGCACAAGCGTTCAGACATAGCCGTACGCAATTGAAATAACTGAACGCGATTCATTTAACGTCATTTGATTTGTTAGTCTTGCACCGCTTCAAGACGCTGTGTCCGAACAACGAAAGAACTCCTGTTTAACTGGGCCAGACTTCTCGGCCTCCGATGCGCGCTCGGAGACACGCTAGCTAGCGGTAGTTTTTTCTAATCAAATCAAATTACAGAAGTCGCTGTTCCCTCACGCCGTACCCCCTTCTAGCCACATCATTACGGCGATTTGGTGAATTTCATTACGTTTAATGCAAATCGCAATTTTTTTCGATTTGTCCCGGAGCCAAATTGATAATAATAATAGTAATAGTAATAATACTAATAATAATAATAATAATAATAATAATAATAATAATAATAATAATGATAATGATAATAATAATACCAAAAAAACAATAAAAATAATCGCACCAGAAACGAACGAGATGTCCAGTCTCAATGGTATTTTCCACCCAGAACTCACTCCATAGTAGTCATTTATTTCTATCCGGATCCCGCCCCGGCCCGTTGACGGCGAGAAAGTCACACTCTCCAACAACGCCGATGATGTCCCTGACACTTTTGGGCCGTTCGTCATTCGACATTTGCCGTCTGACCGTCGGAACGGTTCCCCTCTTGGTCTGAGTCGGTCACGGTAAATGACAACCCACGAGAAGTTTCGGCACTTGTTTGCCGTTAACATGGCGTTCTCCATAGACGTCACTGACTGTCGCCGGGTCTCCATGAGACCCGGTAGACCGACTGGTTACTTCGTCGAGCTGTCTCTTACCTGTAACCGAAACAAACGCAATTAGAATAGTTAGAATCTTCGACTGTCCACCGCCGCGGTTGTGTTGTGCTGGGGTTAGGGGTACAAATAGATGGACTGCTCTTACACTAAATAGGACAACGCGCTCTAGTAACTTGGACCTGTTTATCTGGCCATAGGCAAGCTGTGCTCAAAGGCCCGGCCATGTTGGCTGGCGTTTCGCATTCGGCTAAAGCGCTCGTGCTGACTCGACACGAGCGGTAACAATATTTGGTTAGCTGGAGTGATTTTTCTTCGTATGTGGAAAAACACTCAGCCGATATCTACGAATGCCAACTTCTGACACGCGTTTTCGAGCTAAGCCATCGAGACGAAACGATGTCTCCGCGATTGTTCCAGGTAGCCTTAGCGGAACAATTTTCCCCACGAAAAAATATCCGCGCTAAATGAATAGATCTCGAATAGTGACGTTGCTGTTACCGTGCCTTAGCGGACGTAAAGTAGTCGTGAACAGAAAAATATATATATATATAATTCCCTAACAAACAAATCCAGCTGCGACGTCTTGCGTCATTGAAAGTTCATAGAAGAAGTCTACGTCTCAAATCCGGCCTAAAAAAAAATACCTCGCCAAGCAATCACAAACGTTAGAAACTCAAACAGAACATTAATCGCATAATCTCACAGTCGACCGGTATACGAAACATATGGAAATCTCCTCCACCACGGACGTCCAATGCGAAGGCGACCCGCTCGTCGCGTTCGATAGGCCACTCGGCTCGTGCAATCGAACTGCTCAATGCATGTGCACGTGCGTCCCTTTATCGTCGACGTTTTATACGTGAAGACGGTTTCGCGGCGGTTGTTGCGTCCAGGAAATCCTATGGACGCGTATCCAGTGAGTGTTTATTGTCTATTTTGTCACGTAACCCTGGATGTCACCTGCGACCACCACAGCGGCGGCATCAGCCTCGCACGCCGTCCCGTGTCGAACAGCCGTTTTTTTGTCGTGTCCAGGATCACTCTACGCGGTCGTATCGTTCTGTATTTAAGCTCCACGTTCGACTAATTCGCCGCGTCGGCCCAGTCCGACGCAAGAAAGTGCCATTTGCCTGTAGTTCGAGCGGAGTTGATAGGCGCCCGTTGGCGTTCATGCCCGTTTCCACTACTCCCCGCGTCCCCCTTCGAAGAGAACCGTCCAAAGCGCGCGCGGACGATGAGAGATAATTTTCGATTTTTTGCGTTGTTGCTTTCAATTACGCCTGACACCGTTTGAATGCGAACGTAGCGCGCGCGCGCATTCCGCGTAGGATCCGGCAGATGATGAGGACATCGGCACTGGAGCAACGTGACGACACTTCACTCAATCAGATGGCGTGTCATAGCGGCGGCCGCGTCGGGCTCAGCCAGACGCCCTGGAGTGGCTTTGTCGCGCTTCCAGAGCGCGCAAGCGCCTTGTCGACGGAAGAGCGTCCCTCGGACATCCGCCATCTTGTCCTCGCCTTACAGAGAAGGGTAGGAAAAGCGATTAAAGAACAATCACGTAGGAAGAAACCCTCGCATGGCCACCCCGAGCGTGTCGCCTCGGAGACGCTCAAGCATCCCGAATTTTTCAGCCTGTTTGCCCGTAACGTCGCTCGCCGGCAAGAGCTGTCGACGTCTAGCCGGTTTGACGTAGCGTCGACGTAGAAACCACTTGCAAGCACGAAGGAATAATAACTAAAACATAAAGCGAAAAGGCGAACGCGACCTGTTTGTTCACTGACGCTTGCCAATGGCCAAATGCCACTGACGAATCCCTAACCTAACCTGGCCTACGGTAGCAGCCGCGTACGGTTCGCGTCGTCAAGAAGTCGAATAACCCCCGGCCGAAAAGCGAGCCACTCCGTACGTGCCGAAATCGAGGGCAAGCAAGCGTTCCACTCGTTCCATGGGAAAAACTGTCAGAGTTTCCCGAAAAGCTTGTATAGATCGTATCCCACGGCTGCCACTCTTCAGGACGCCGTGGCCACCGTGGGAATAGTTCCGCCCCGAGTGAAGAAGTTAGCAATATCTCGTTTGTCCGACGAGCACGGTTCGAGCCAGCTCTCGAGCACTCGAACGCGGCCTATCTTGGAGGCCTATCGCGGAGGCCTGTCGCGAAGGCCTGTCGCGGCGGCTTCGTACGTGCACGGCACGCGTACGAGTATTTAGCTTAAATATTCGATCGCCATAGGGTGGACCGCTATCTGGAGCTCATCCAAGTTCCGGCCGGAGTTCCTGCTACGGCCGAGTGGAGCCCATCGGAGTCAAGCGATAGGATCGCATAAAATAGTCAACTATGACCACTTCATCAATCTGTGAGTCGACATGCTTTCACCACGAGCGCGGAATCAATATAAAAAAAAAAACAAAAAAAAAACCGATGTGACACGACCCATACAATCTTATCGTACAACGATCCCCATAGAATAGAAAATAGCAGCAACTAACATCCTATCCTCTCCATTCCAGTGACGATCTCGTAACTTCGTCAGCTGCCATCGACGGTGCGTTACGTCGACGCAACGCGTCCAGCGGCAAACGGATAACGCCATTTGCCGGCGACGCACGCAAACGCTACCGCCAACAATGGCGACAATAGAGACAGACTCTGACGGCTACGGCCGACATTAAACTGATGCCATTCAACGTCATTTAAAACCTAAACCTAAACTTACGGTCAATGCTCGGCCAACACAAAAAAAAAAGAAAAAACAGTAGAAAAAAAACTAGAAAAAAAAACGAACAAAAAAATACACAAGCATATCCAAGTAACATAATTCACTTCTCTCTAAAGGTAAGAAAATGAAAATTCCGTTTTTCACCTTCGGAGGAGCCCTGTTCTAGAGAGAATCATTCGACCGAATCGATGCCAATCACTGTAGAGCACAATTTGTTCGACCTTTTTTTTTTTGTTCGACCAATTTCCTATCCGACCTTAGGCGCGCTGACCTAGTCAGCCGCGTTCACCGTTCTCGTGTACGACTCTGCCGTGGGCACCAGCAGCCATAGAACGCACACGCGGAGAGTGGAGACGCTAAATCGAAACGGGTTTTGTTCGTTTCCTTCGCTCGACAGCCGCCAACAAACAGCCGCCGTAGCCTGTCACGTCAGCTCAGATCGTCTGATCTTTCATCGGCCTGTAATCCGGATCGACGTCTGTGAGTCAAGCGTCGATACCACCCCCGATTAGAGCACTGGCTTACTTCCGAGTCACAAACGAACTACGCCGTCCAAACTCTCGTGCGCACCTTCATCTGAAGTCGTATGGCTGGACTTCGCTGGGGACTCGCTCTGACTCGCCCCCTGTGACGCCGCGTCAACCAGTCGGGTTCGTTCGCGACACGGGCGAGTGCTATCCTGACGTGCCTGACGCACACAAACGTTACTGAGACCGCGTTCAGCGGTCGCTCCGACTTGGCCGCGACTCCGTCTAGGGCGTGTCCGTCTGACGCGGAGCCAACGGCGCTCCGAGTCGGCTACATCCCCACCCAGACGCTGGCTAGAGGCGAAGCTTCACGCGATTTCGTCGTCGGCCGCGTCCCGGCGGCGTGTGCGCGAACGCGGCCTTATGGCCTGCGCTTGCCTGTTGGGCCTGGGCCGGGTTCGTGGCCTTGCGACGCCGCCAGCTGATTCGCTGGCGCGGTGCGGTGCAATGCGTTTCATAGGTTTCCGTCGTTTAGCGAAAACTGCTTGCGAGCGTGACGCGACGCGGCGCATGTTCACACTAGACACAGGCACATAGAGCACACACACACACGCACCCATACGCAGCCAGACGTAAAGCAATATTCATCCACCAGAAATCTATGCGGAGCACACAGCAGTGCCATTGTCGAACTATAAACACACACGCACACACACCAGCACGCAGAAACACACACACACACCTGTATCTGTTCTGTCTTCGAACGCTTCCGTTTACGAACGATCGCACAAAACGCCACACCAGGCTGAGCTCCAGAACGCACAGAAAAGCTCTCTCTCTCTCTGTTTCTCTCGCTATTTCACACTATGTCTCTCTCTGTGTCTCTGTCTATCTGTGTGTGTCTCTCTCTCTCTCTCTTTCTATCGCTTTCTCGGTCTCTGTCACTTCGCTTGGTCGGCGATGGTCACTAAGGAAACGAACGATTCGACGATTTCGCGTTAGTCGTCGCGTTGGCCGCTTTGCCGCATATCCACCATCGCTGTGAGGTGTCTACGCTGAACACATGTCCGCTCCGTGAACACTCAACACACGTCTGTCTATGCGGAGAAAATCACCTGTCACGTATCGGGTCAAAGAGGCCCTACGAGGACGACACGAACAGCGGGGAGAAATTTCGGTACGGTCGTATGGCGTGTTGTTGTTCAATGTGCTTCGCTCTTAGCCTTTTTCTCAGCGCCGCCATGTGATTAGACACAAACAACACGGCTGATATCAACAAATCAATGGATGGAAGCATTTTTATTTACATGACAGCAGCTGATAGCGGGGTCCAGACGGGCTGGTCACGGCTGCTTGGCATAGGGAACGCCGTTTCGACGGCGAACTCCGCTGGCGCTGCTGGTGGCAACCTCCGTCGACGCTTGCCCCCCTCCCCTTCCTTCTGCTGCTGCTCCTCTTCCCCCTCCTCCTCCTTCTCCTCCTTCTCCTCCTCGCTTTTCCGGGGCGAAGTTCTGTGCTGAAAACTTCTGTCGGCCGTTGACTGTTCGTCGCTTCGTCTGGACGGCGGCACTGCAGAAGGCCGAACGCCACTGCCATAGGGCGCACGCGCGTACCAGAAGCAGATGCCAGGAACGTGCGCGCCGCACAAAAATCTACGCGGGGCGTTCGTTTGTGCCTGCGTTGTCACGAGTGATCATCACCTGTGGAAGCATCAACTGACGTTGCTACAATTTTCGGTGTTTATTTTGCTTTCGGACGGCGACTTCAACGTACGATGACCAGAGGGCAGAGTAAGACGGAGTCATCCGTGTCTACTTTTTATTATTATTATTATTATTATTATTGTTTAGCTAAAATTCAAGGTGCCACTACATCGTAAATGTCCTCATGGGGTCGCTCCCGGCCGCCATTTCCCCTCCCGACAACTAACTATTTATTTATCTTCGTCTAAAATGCAGACTGTCATGGCGGCAGAGGTCTGGCGTGCAGGCGTTTGTGCATAGCCAAAAAAGCTGTGCTAACTCCCCGATCGGCCGGCGGCTAATGGCGCAAATTCTGTGCCGTCTCACGACAGCACAAATATGTTGTCTGCGATACTGAAACTAAACAACGGCACCCTAAACAACGAGATTGGTCCCATGGCATGCCAGTGTCATCGACGTCAAAAGCAGCATCAACCTTCAGTTTTCTGCAGTCGATAAGACCATTTTCCTTCAGTTTGTTTCCATGCCCGTCTCCCGCTTTCCGTCAAGTCGCTGTGGCTGTTTCCTGCACTACGACAGAAGCATAAAGGCAGGCCGATGTCCCACTCACAGGTGATGCTTGTGGACGAAGGTTTTTCAGCCACTTCGGACAGGTGCGGTGAGGGTTTGTGTCAAGTTGAGCGAAAGCGCCCCTTCTCGTAGATGCGCAACACCCAAACGTAGGCGTCCGCGCAAATGCGACCGCATCAGGTTAAACGATATATTACGAAATGTATGAAACGTTCTCAGCCATCTGACATCGCTTCACGCTGTCCTGAAGCCGAATTTCGCGCGCGGAGCTGTCGACATTTGTGAGTATTGATTCGGTAACGTCGGTCGCTTCGAACGAACCGAAACTCACTCTCTGATCAGGCTACTCTGAGACAGTGGAATCTAATATAGCCGGCGTGTTTTCCAGATCAGCCGGATAAACGAAATCCACCTCGTCGCCCCTATGGACACAAGTTTCGTCATCGAAAGAACAGCGAAGACTTCGGGAGAACAGAAGGTCGAATCGGCCCCCCGGCAACGCCTGATCGAGTACGTTCTTAGTAATTCACGCTACTTCATTAGCAAATGTTTTTTTTCGCAATAATCTTCATGAAATAGCATAAACCTATAAAAGTATAGGGGAACAACGTAATCGAATCCCGTTTGGTTGACCGTTTTTTGTCGCGCAAGGCGGCCTTCAGCATGTCGAAGCACTTCTGCTCCGAGCTGAACTCTTTGGCGAGCACCTCCGTTCACAGCCGCTTCTCGCATCCATCCGAGCGATTCTGGGTACACAACGAACGGCATATAGCATCTAGCAAATATATGGGTTTCGCTCCCCATGAAGAAGCGGCCAATGCGTTGTCACTTCGCAGGCCTCCTTGGCCGATACAGCGACACCTCTCATCTGAGACCACCACCTCATCGAAGTCTTCTGTCGTCGTCTGAACACCATCGCCGGCACCAGACTCGGGTCGATGCCGTGGAGATCCATTGTCGATGTTACTGACGAGACAGCAACAACAACAGCGACAGCAACAACAACAGCAACAACAACAACAACAACAGCGACAACAACAACAGCAACAACTCGAGACGCGCTATACTCTAGGCAATGGCCTGTAGACAGGCCTCGGTTAGGCCTTCGAGCCTAGTGGAAGCTGTACGTGTAGGTAGTGTAGGCCCGACCGCGTCGACGAAGCTCGTTGGCGTAATCAAGCTCCGCCGAATCGACCTCGATGGTATCTGAAGGGTGGGTCGTGCGCTGGATGGTTGGTATTCGCTTTCGTACGCGACGAACACAGAAATGGCAGAAGATGCTTTGGAGAGGCTTCTGTGTGGCTTCACGGTCGCCTTCACCGAATCCGTAGCCCCGACTGCGTTAGTTGACGTGTCAACAGGATCACGCCAGGGCGTGTACCGAGGGTATTCGAAGACGCGAGCTCCACATCCGACATTGCTCGTTCGTGATAATTTCCAGCGTACGAGTTACGTCCTACTCATGAAAGTTTTGTTGCAACACGAACATGCGGCCCTCTTCGTATATCGAACTTTATTGCCTAACCTACCACTGAGTCTAGCGTCTGAATCTAGTTCAGCCGAATGGTAAAGTTCAGCTGAATGGTAAAGTTCAGCCGAATGGTAAAGGGCAAATCCAACCGCCGGCTTAATAGCCGATCGTCTCAGTGAGGCCTCAAACTTTCGGAATTCACCTGAAAGTTCTCGCCAGTGAAGGACGCCGCTCCCTCCACGCGTAGCCTACGCACAGTCGAGTTCGTTCTATACAGTCTAACGTGCTAACGAGAACGAACGCGCGCCCGCCAGAAGCGTCGTCCCCGACAAATGAACTAATCATTGAACACGGTGCCGCCATGCGACGAGCACCCATTTATTTTAATAAACACGAAAATTAGGTAAAGCTCGCACGAAAAGAGCGAACTTGGTTTCGTGTGCTCGACATACGATGGCCACGATAGCAGCCGCATTGGCCGGACACGGCCGTGTTCCATAGCGATAATTACGAAACAAAACGATTTTCAGCCACTCACTGCAGTTCTGAGGTCTCCGCTGCTGAAGGCCATCAGGCTCGCGCTATTCAGCAGCCTTTCAAGCTCACTGGGAAGGCCACACGGGCCAGGCGTTGGCCGGTGGGCGTTTTCCCGTACCGTCTGTCCGTCGGTCGGCGCGAATTTCAAGCGGATTCGAACGCGCAGGCGAACGTGACCAAGAAACGAAGCCAGATTGTGACTATATTCCACTAACCTAATTAGAGAAACGGTGCATGGCGACGAAACAGGCCGTGGCAGACGATTCTCGAATCATCTGTGAATTTGTCGGAGGACCTTTTCAGGTTTTTCAGCTGGCCTGATCAGCTGGAAGAGGCTAGGCCGATCTCTGGCGCTTTTCTACCGTCTACTTCACCCGAACACGACGCTTGACTCTCGCGTCTAGCGGGAAATATCCCCGCGCCAGCTCTATCGAGCGCTAATCGATAAAGTAGGATGGTGCCAATGTTAATCACACGGATTTTGCCCTTCGAGAAAATCATCCTTTCACCAGGAGAAATCGATGAACAATAAAAATGCGCGTCTGCCAAGACAGTCGAGTTAGGTATTCTCCTACGATAGTGGACGCTTAAGGCCACGTTGCCTACATCCATAGACAACGTCAGCCTAGCGCGTGCCAGTCACGCACAATATTAACGACGCCAATTGCCAAATTTTGACGAATTGACACGTGCAGGTTGCTTTGGCTCGCGGTAAATTTGGCCCCGACGCGTAGAACTGCTTCGCCCAGTCGTTCGCCGGATACCCCGAACGCGTTGCGGGAGGCGTCTATCGGAAATCTAGGTGGGAACTATTTGACTGGGGGAAAACGATGTTTTTCGGCAATGGCATGCTTATTTTTAGGTGGTCGCCCGAGTCGAGCTCGGTGGCTCTGGGGTGCATTCGTGTGCGCGTTGCGACCGGAAGGCAGACACGCAGGTGCACGGATTCGACACCCTCCGGTGCACATCTGCATTTATATGGGGTCCGTCTTACAAAGTAATGCAAAAAGCGCTATCGTGGATGTTAAATGTTGGCTGATGGTCAGCCCTAAAAAAAATGAAAAAAGATGGCCACCCAAAGCCAAAATTGATCTCAGATGTAAACGCGTTTGCGTCCTTTGGAACCTGGTTATGGCGCCTGTTGTTTTGCCGGGAGGCATTCGCCGCTCCTGTTGTTTGTTTGTGGCTTGTTTACGTAGGTGCGAAAACTGTACACGACTGCTAAAGAAAAAAAACACAATTTATCAGCGACGTACACGTTTGTTCGTGAAGCAGGCGGATGTGGTGAACAGGTTAATATTAACCATCCGAGTATGTAGAAGCCTGTTTTTGTTTATTATGCACTCGTGCGAGGCACATATAATAGGGCAATAATTATAATAGTGCTTCCTCTAATGTGGATTTCTGATATGGTGGTATATGACCTTTTGATGCCGGATATATATATATATACATATATATATA
>MNPL01001761.1:0-12456 GCA_002081605.1 Tropilaelaps mercedesae
GTGCGACACTGAGCATGGCGGTGGCGGGGGTGGAGGCGCTGTCTGTGGCAGCGACGGTGGAGGCAATGGTCGTCTGAATGGAGATGAATTCTGCGCCATGGCTACAGTTGCCGGTTTACTAAGCTTACGCCCGTTGGAAAATGATTTGGAGTGTTTGGGTTTATCGGCTATTTCTATTTTCTGACTTGCTTTTAGCCTGTCATCACTTTGTTGAGATGGCTTTGAGATGTTTCTGTGTTGCTTCTGTACTAGTATGCAGCTTAGTCGTGCTTTAATTTCATCTAGTTTGGTGTCACTTTTTTCAGAGGTCTTTACGATGTTGCTGCGTTGCTTTTGCGCTGGTGTGCCACTGGGTCGTGCTTCTTCTATATAATCCATTTCGCTACTTTTATTTTCCGGGATTTTCAGTTGGCTGGCAGTCGGCACATTTAAGTTGCTCCCGTCGACACTGTTGATTTCACTCAAAGGCCTGCTTGACTCAATGCCTTCTGACGGCTGTTTGGGCGGCGGTGGCTTCGACGTATGCTTGGAATTTAAATCGAACGGCGTCTTGTCCTGCTTAGAGCTAACCGACGCTTCATTGAATTTACCTACCAGTTCACCTACTTTTGAACCGGTGTTAGTCGCCTTTTGTGTGCCGTCGGCCTTGGCACTAGATTCAGCCGGTTTCTCCGGTAGACTCACCATCGGTGAGCTCAGTCGCTTTGCAGAACTCGGCGTTGACGTTGATTTATGCGCCTGTGACGGCGTTGACGCACACGGGCTGCCCGCTGTACACCAACTGTGCGCGAGCCGCACGCTACGCGGGATACATTTGCGGCCGATCCACCGAGTGAGTGTGTACCACAACAGACCGAAGGCTAGTCCGACGCCAGCTCCCATGTTGACCTGTTTCACCGTCTCATACTTGAGATACACGCAGGACCATGCTACGACGCCGGGCAGCATCCATAAGGCAGAAACAATCAAAATCGTTGTGACACGACAGCGGCGCGAAGCTGCGCCGTGACCCTGAACTAAAGCACGAACGCGCAGTGTGAGATACGCGACGATAAACGAGATGCACTGGGAGTGGTTTGAAGGCATCCCGTATGGACAGCCGGAGTCTAGGGGCCGAGCCGCCGGTCGCATCTCGCGTATGGAGTATTGCAACGCCAAGTTCAAGGCCTGGTTGAGGGCAATGCCGATCAACAGTACTATCGTACTCAGCTCCCTCTTACATAGGGCAAGGGTGGTAATACCTACGACGAAGGCTAGGGGCGCCAGGGTAAGCCATGCCAACGCCAGGCCCAGCCTGTCGCCTTTAGGGTAATGCACATTGGTAATTCTCAACAGCTGCCAGTCGGCACCAGACTCGGGATTTGATTGCATCAGTGTCGTGACAATTGGTTCTGGCCGACCATCAGTTGTCACTGGTAGACTGTCAACCGTACTCGGTACATACGCCTCGAACTCAGCTAAATGTCGGTTTAGCTAACCAGCAGCTCATCCAGACCGAACAGTTGATAGACCCTTGTACTAGTCCAAAATGGCTTTCATCCGGCTTAAAATTCGTGCAAGGTGCCCCTTCCCCTAGAGATTTGCCGAGCAGTCAGAGAGTCAGACAGTCAAATGAATTTTAAAGCACTTCGTCGTTCCGGCTATTCCCGAATTGACAACGGGAGCCTGTCCAGTTGGCCAGCTCCTTGTCTATAGTCGCCACCCTAGCGAAAATATTACTGGCTAGATTTTAGTACGAGCAAAGCGTACGAGTCCGCTGTCATTTATCTTTTGTGAAGGTCATAAACTAGTTCTCCAGTTTTCGACGGACACATGATTATGGCCAGCAGCAGCCTAATGGGGCGGTTTTCGGAAAATTCCTCGTAATCTGGTCTCATTATACAGCATTATTGCTCTGGCTGATTTATACGATTTTCGCTACTTCACGTCGTTGAACGGTAGTCGTCTTCAAGGCGGCGTAGACGATACTGCTTGGACAGACTATGAACGGGATTCGGCGAGGTCAGTCGCGACGCGGTGTCTTCCGTCAGACGTCCTCGCAGCCTAGCACGAGTAGACCCGCCGGAAGATATATTGTCGAAGGCTTTTTAGGTTACTTAGGGCTCGCCTAGGACCTCTTACAAGCAGACTTCAAAATTTGACATTTATTAGCTTTTTTCTCTTGTAAAGTATATTTGACTTTCACAGCTGTCGGGTGAGCATGATGAGACGTGAAATTTTTCGTTAGATTACTGCATGATTGATCAAGAAGCCTTTTCGAAAAATGCTGCTCTATTGTTCTGTTTTGTTTTAAAAAAGTATTCCTTGAATAGTGGGCACTATAAACGAAACATGTTTGAGGTTTTAAAACCGCGGTTATATAATCTTTGCTACGATACTTGTCGTTTGTTGTTCGAGAAAATAGCGATGCAAATTAAGAAATCATGTGCGCTAAAATTGAAGCAGTTGCCTGCACTAACATAGTTCAAGAAAATGCTGTTTTGTATCCTCCAAGTGTACCTTGAAAAAAACCACTTCGAGGGATATTCAAGCGACGCTGACGTTCTCTTGCTTTTGTAAGCAACTTCATCAAGAGCCATGACAAAAAGCAAATCGATATGCTGGCGGCACGTTTTATGCACACGAATTTGAGCTTTGCGACAGGGAAATGCGTACATCAATCCGCTTGTTATACCAATGCAAAGTAACGAGGTGTCTTACTTAGGTGCTATTAAATTAATCAAATTCCCATGAGTTCCTTAGACTAGAAAGTCAAGCTAGCACGAGCTGATAATCACCCATTTTCCTGGCAGGAGTCAGCCATACTCTCTCACATACACATAGGCATACATACATATATAGGCACAAAATACGACGCGATGTGCACACGTAACGATAATCGGTGTGAAATCGTGTAGCTGTGCTCACTGAAAAACAAAACATTTTTAGCGCCTCAGCCAGTTTTTAGCTTACGTTTTCGCTTAGGCAGTGTATTTATTGCCTTCTGGCTCGCGGTTAGCTGTCGATTTCCGCTGAGATTGCAGGGAACGCTGTGGATAAACTGCCGAACTCGATGGTGGATCTGGGCGCTGCCAAGCGGCGACAAAAGCCATCCATCTGGCAGCATTCACGCATTTAGAAGAGCTCTCGGGAGTAGGGCGGAAGTCGTGGAACTACCCGCTTCAGGATTCGCTCTGAGTCCAAGAGTGTCTAAAGAAAAGGAAGATAGAACAGGATTGAAAGGGAGCAAACGACAGGGAGAAAGAGAGAGATGCAGAAAGCCTGCTACGAGTGGGGATCTTCACACCGGCAAATAGGAAAACAAAACGGAGTGCGATGGAATAGGAAGGGTCGCATGGATGGATGCAAGTGGATGACACTTAAACGAGGCCTGTGGAGGAGGAGAAGAGAGAGGTGAACCCACACCCGTTCTGCACTGAGTGAAAGCTCAGACTGGAGGTTCACATCAATGAAGGTTGCCAGAGCAGCACATCGACTAACTCTTCTTGGCTATGCTACCGAGCAAAGAAGCAAGCGCTGTGTAAACCACCCCGTTTTCTTTTCGGCAATACGGATAGGGCAGGGTGTGGGTTGAGCCTAAGGCTAGTCGCATCCTGTCACTGAATCGTTCCAGCCCTTAAACCCTTCGCCCTAGTCGGGCCTCTGTCGTCCCTGGTTCTCTCTGCTCAAACATAATCTCGGGACGCTGCTTTGGAAGCCATCGGCCTTCGCAGAAGGGAGCGGCTTCTTTCGAGTTAGACCATATTCTTTTGAGTACATGAGCACATACGCGCTAAAGACGCACATACAAACACTCGAAGAACACATACAAAATCAGCACACACACATCCAGATTTATAAACAGATAGAGAAAGGAAGAGTAAACCGCCAGTTCTTACTTTTCTCGGCGTTCGTCTTGGGGATGTCGATAAAATTTCTAAACAAGTGGGAACACAATTGATTTGAATCGGGTATAGATTATGAGGAAACGGGCAAGATGTCGACGGCTAAATAGCCTGGCGTTACATATAAAACAAAATGGTTTTGTAGCGGTGGTTTTGGGTGAGTGGTGAATTTTTGTTCACACTGGAAGCTGATATTTCCAAGTTAACGTAAATTCTGCTCGGCATTTGGAAAGGCTTATTCGAACATGCGCAATGAATGTATTGCAATTTGAACTGTCTCTCTTTGGCTGTTCCCGCAAAATCAGTGCACGGCAAATCCTTTTGGTTTTTTTTTCGTATTCACCTCTGCTCAGCCTCAACTAAAATGCACTTGATCGCTAGAAGTTTCCTATCGTCGAATAGTATAATGTAATTATCAAACTGGCTGGTTTCCCGTTTGACATCATTGGAGTATTGGATCGACGTGGTGGCTTGAAAGAAAGTGTGGTTTAAAATTTCTCGCCTCATCCTGGTCTTCAGGTGAGCTCCCTTCTGCGATAAGCCTTCGAGTCGAATTCTGGATAATCTCTCGTACTCGTAGGCGTTCTAATTTAGTTGAGTCAAGCGGACAAAGCCATAACATGAGTGTTGCGAATGGTCGACGTCATACCAAGCTAATAAAAAAAGATCCCAGAAACACATAATCAGCGTAGAGCATTGCTGGAATGGCTTCATAGGGCCCCTTTCCCGTAGCACGATGTTGAAAAACACGGGCGTTATGTCTGAAGGCTAGAACATTAAAAGGGCAGTACAACAACAACAACAACAATTACACCAAAAACTTACTATACCAATAATAGTACTAATATTAATAATAACATCAAGAATTACCGTAAGAACGGCGAGATATAGAATATATCCAACATAGTTGGTCAGCTAATAGTGCCACGACCGGAAAATGTGTCGCGTTGCATGCATCTCGCATGTGAGTTTAGTAAGGTGAGCTGGGCACAAATTTGCATGGACTCGCCTACGCTCGCAGTGGTCCATGACGCTCCGAACTCTTTCTTCTCTGCTCACTTCGTGTCTTCGAGCTCTACAGGAAACGTTCGGACGACATAGGAAAACTTTTCCGCCTGCTTCGCACAGACGTCCTTTCCGGTAGAGAAGCTTTCGTGCCCGTGTCACCTGGTAGGAGACGATCCAGAGCGGAAGTCCGTGGAGAAGGATAAGAAGTGGCTATCCGACCGCCACTCGCATACGGTTCTTCTGTGCTCACTTGAGTGGCAACGACATATGTTGGCAATAAGAGCGGGCCGCAATAGTTAATATGGCAAGGCCAAGAATTGCCAAGGCTGTGCGGTGAAGCTGAGACACCATAAGATATAGTCGTTAGGCGTTAAGCCGACTACTACAGATGTCCAAAAAATCTAAATATCCCTTTAACTAATGGAACATTTCGATTACTGACTTACGTCTGCAAATGTTAAAGTTCTAGTGTCACATGTATACTAATGTTTGCTCCAGCCTTTTCGTTTAGTTAGTATAGTTCTTCTATCGGGGTCGTTGTAGCAACAACCAGGATTGAATCTGCCGGTTTTAGCGGTAGACATCTCGGACATGACACGCATTTGTTTCGAGCGACCCATAGCCGATTCTAACGCAGAGCCGACTTCCTCGGCTAAATTAAAAAACACGCCTGTACTGCAGGCATGCTCCCTTGAATGCTGAATAGCGTCATGGCTTTGAGATGTCTCCGAATGAATTAAATCGACGAAGCAATTGCTTCCTATGTGCCTATGCGGGCTTGCGAGTCGACAGCGCAGACTACTTCGGCTGCTTATGATTCAGAGTTTTGAGTAATGCAATATTGCTTCCCTACTTTGCGTGTGCAGGCGACCGCCATATGACAGCTAGGCCGATCGCCAGATGCTTAGTAGGGCGTTGTAGCTCAACGACTATACAATGATTCAATTTGCACATACAATTTGACAGAGAAAGCGATTCTACAGGTTCACTGTCTTCGAGGCACAATCGTTAGACACGACGGAGTGTCCTTGTGGCCGACTGTAGCTTTTTTACGAATTACATTTGAAAAGTTCGTTCTCTGAAAGATCAGGGCAGGGCGTCGGGGAGTGGATGCGTTTATTCCATAAAGAGAAGAATTGTTCGCTCGTGTAGTTTGGCTCAGGTTGAAAACTTGCGGCGAACCAATTGATGCTGATTGATGAACATTAATAGAGACCATAACAGAGATTATTAGAAAGAAAGTAGCACCGTCCTCATTTTCTTTTTTCTTTTGTCGTCTTCTAAGTATTGCTCAAGTCCGGTGAGCTTCGGCGTTTTCGACCTTAATTATGTTATGCTTCGAAGTTAGCGGGGAGACCATATAAGACGTTGTTATTTTTCCAAGAACCTCACCTGCTTACCTGCCAGCCGTGGTGCCAGAATCGTTTACATCTTTTCCTGACTTATCCCTTCTGCAGCAGGCAACTTTTTGCTTGATCCTCTGGAAAGGTAACAACTCTTTCCCCGTTCTCGATGAAAGCATACTAAGAATTCGTTTCGAGTGCAGTGCCATTTACTGTCTTAATCATGTGCTTACCTGGGCATGTTTTATCCAGTTCGGTGTTTTCTCATGTTGGCTGAGCTGACTTCTAAAACACATATTTATCTCCAAAAATTTTTATTGGCAGCAATAATGATAATAATATTAATTTAATTAACGGTAACACAAAAGTGCACAAAAATGCAGTAGTTTGTGGCAAATATTAAACCAAAAAATTTAAAGTCATAGAATCCTTTTTAAGTATCAGGAAAATGGTCGCTGGGCGTCTGCGGGCATACTGTATTTATAGAGGCAGTAAAATAGGTGTCCAAGTAGTGTAAACGGTCGAGAAATAATAAACCAAATGTACCTTTGTTGTACGTTACTATCTTGTACGTAAATGTCGTAGTTGCGGTGATGTAGCTTGTTAGTCGTGTAGTTTTCGTTGACGCACAATTACATCGGTTGACCCCTGAGGGGGGTCGTTTCGGGAGGTACTAACGGCTCACTTTAGAAGTGCTTGCTTATTCGAACATGGAATGGGACGGGGCCGTGACGCCGTTAGTGTGAAAGGAAGTATGGTGCCTGGTGTTGGCCTTACTTTATTTTACACTCCAGTAATACAGTATACAATAAGTATATTGTATTATATCCTTATTTGTCACGGCTGACAGCCGCGTGGCCATGAAAACGATAACTCAGTTGTTGTGGCTATGGTAGAGTCAAGCGCCACTTTGTTCGTTGCCAGACAACGGGTTGAAGAACAACTAGTATGTTCCCTGTTTATTAGGAGGCACATATATTGGATGTGATGTTCGTTTGTTTAGTTGTACCCTGCACAAATTAGTTATAATTGAGATGTTTGATGTTGCTGCAGTCGAATAGTTTGCGCAGTGGCTTAAATCTTTCGCAATTTCAAAATTCAATTTTAAAACTTTCGCAAAGGTATAAGTTTCTATAAGCTTGTGTTTTTACATATGTGTGATAGCGTATGGAGCTAACTTTGGGGTCCAGCAGTGGCGCTTATAACGCCTATGAATGTGCAGCTTATTAGCGCTTTGCAACTCACACGAGCGCGTTACTTAACTCTACCCGAGCACTCCCTCCCATCGACGCGATAGATGCGTTTTGCATCAAAATTTACAACTAAGAAATGCGAAAACATCTGATTCACACCTTAGCCTTCAGCATGTTGCGCGAGCTATGGAGGCAGCAATTCCTCCTGCAAACTGGCAGCGGCATTAGCTAGTTGAGAAAATTTGAGTTCACCTCAGTTACCCGTTTTAGCTTCCATCCACGCACCTAACATTGCAATAAACAGTGCAATACCTCTACTGGCCAGGTTTTATTGCTTCAAGGACACCAGGAACGAAGTAGTACTTCTCTTCTTGTGTGCAATATTTGCGTTTGTTCTTATTTTCGCCATATTTGCCACATATAGGATGTCTGGTATCCGTTCTTCGTAATGCCTTTCTAAGAGTGGCCATTTTGAGGCCCTAAACGTGTCCGGCGTTCGTCTGCTTTGTTTATCAGTCGCACAGAGACACCATTCATATTTGCCGGAATCTCTGATCATCGTCTTCATGGCTGACGCTCTTGTTGTTGATCTGCTCTAATAGCGTTCCCACTTTTTTTCCGTTAATAGCCACTCATTGTTATGCAGATATTGGATAATTAAATGCTCGGGCTCTCGTTATAGAGGCACACCAAAATATAGAGTGGATTCGATCTTTTTAGCCTGATTTTGACCCAGTTTACGGCTAGGACGTTTACTAACGGAAGCAATTATCTCGTCAATTGCTTTAAGAAAGGACATTGGCCAACCGAGCGTCTATTCAAAACTCACCATTGAAGCACATCGATGACCTTTCCAAGAGAAAAAATTGATAAAAAAAACCCCTTCAGTGACGATTTCTTAAATTTCAAATCGCACTTTGTTCCTCTTTTCTGCGGCCTATCCCTGCGTAGGTCGAGTAATAACAGGAGTGCACCATAAATGCAACGATAAGTGGTCCTGGATAAGCCAAAGGTTCTGCAAAGCTACCCGTAATGGTCCGAACGAAATCCAGAGCCAGATACAATGGCATTCAATCGGAGTGCTCCGATTATCAAATTTCTCAGGCCAATCCTTCAATAGGATTTACCAAGAGTGCGCGAAGCCCCCGAGGCGTTCGTTGGTAATCGGTACTCTTCTAGCGAAAATAATGTCATGGCCCTGTTTTGTTTGCGAGTTCAGTGACCAGTTCATTGCAGCATAGGTCAACACCAAACAACTGTGCATTCGAAAAGTGTTATGGCTACTTGATCAATCTACGCTCGCGAACCGTGACTCTATATAAAACGAATTCTGTCAAATTTGTGCTCTGTCAAATTTGTGCTCATGAATTTAACGTCGGGCGTGAAGAAGTGGAAGACGCGGACGACGAGCCTTCTAGCGAAATTCGCTTCAATTTCAGTTAGGCGCGCGAACTGACGACTGGATTTAGATCGCATGACACATGAGAATGTATTTCTAACATCATAGGAAGATATGCTAAGAGACGTTTTTACATTTTAGACAGGTGACTAAACGAATACTGCATTTTGAGTGGTTCACTGCAACACAGATGACCTAGTCGCTAGCTATAACTGACTGTGTAATCGGTGAATACGTTTATGGGCGAACTTATTTAGGCCTCAGACATAACGACACGGCATACAATATACGTATCCATTACTTCATATGGCTACGTATATCGTATGCTAACTGCGCACCATCACATCGGCTGTCTATAACAAGAAACTTACGCTGATACATGTATACTGGAATCATACGCTGCCAATAATAGTTCAGTGCTCTGCTCGAATGTGTACATCAGAGACGTGGGCAATACTGGGCGTAATCGAATCCAATCGTCTCCGGGGTGTGGGCGGTGGCTCGAAAGCTGCTCGTCTACGCGGGGCCATGCGGTTGATGTTGACATCGTTAGGACAGAAGGTAGGCTGATAAAATGCTCCCGTGTATTAAGTGGTATAAAAGCCCACTTTTCGTCCAAGCGAACAAGTCAATCTGCCAGTAGCTGCGATATCCTTCTGAGCTTGTCTTTGCTTTTTAGTAATCTGCCCCTGCAATAAGGAATGTCAGCTCCGATATAGGCCGTACTGGCCAACGCCTATGAGGCGTATGTTCGTGCGAAGTCATTGGGGACCTCGGTTTGCGCAACAACCGGGTGCACGCAGAAGTTAGAGAATACTCCAGAGGTTCTGGGCAAACGTATGCTTGATAAACAGTCGTGTATTGGGGGCCGTCACTATACTATATAGATCGTACATTAGGCTTTGTGGGAACGACAGACAAGACCTTCTACACAGTACACAGCGTAGAGGTTGTCATGGGAAAATTGTTCACGCTCACTCTGAAAAACAAAAATAGGGAATAATGATTGATTAGCCACAATGAGAAACCGTTGAAAAGTACCTTTCGAGCAAAAATTCTATGATGAAGCGACATCAAAAACTGTAGCTAGATGAAAGGGAATGCTTTTCACGAAAACATCTAACCATTACGTGCTCTTAGTAGAGCTACACAGGGAGACAGATAGCGAATTCGGTATCTGTCTGTTTAACTTTTGTTTGACTCTGGTAAGGGTTGTCTGGCTGTTTGCACCGAATGTATGTGGCACTCATGTGAGCGAATACCAATCAAATGTCCATCCATCAAATTTGAATGCTAATATAAAACAAGAGCTCGGACAGAAGCGCTTTGTCACATGACAGTGTAGATACATTCCTTGCTAAAAATAGCGACTACAGTGACCTCGTAAATTCCAGCCAGCAGTAAGGCGGCCTTCAATGCGGTCAAGTGGTTGCACTGCCTTCAGCTTCCTCGACTAATCGCTGTTTCGCGTGTAGGGCCGCTAGGACAAGGTGAGGCATAGCTGGAGGACAGCATCCTGTCGTCAGTTCCCCGAGCATAAGGGCTCGAGGCCTGGCCTTCTTCACTAGACGCGTCACTATCGCGTACCCTTCGGCGCATCGACGCTCTGATTATATGGCGAAAAGCCATCGCCTCCCTGATATCTCTACCTCGCTCAGGTTCTCCTCAGCTTCCTAAAGCCATCATCCCGTCCCACGAACACGCAGCCGACAGGTCATAGCGAGGAATCATATTATCTGGTCCTGGCCATCTAATGGCCGGGAGGCTTGCCAGCTCAGCAAACGTCTAAGAGGTCATGGCTAGACACGGTCGGCGGTTGCCCAGCACGCCTTTATATACCTACCTCGTCGACAACTCCGGAGGAAACAAGCTTAGCTGAGCTTTCTCCTATGTGTCAATGAAAAAAACTTGTATAGCCGAAGCCTTTAGCCGGTGTCCTGCTCTAGCAGGATACTAGGGTCGGCAACAAGTTCTTTGAGCATCATTACCCCTCATAGACATGGTTAGTGGTCGGCGCAAAAAAGCGCACATGCGCAAAGAAATGTGCCACGAGATGCTAAAATCGCTTTCTAAGCTTAAATACGTAATATACCCAAACCGGCGGCACGGCGTAACGACCAGCTGCTAACTGTTTGGCTTACGGAAAATCTGTTGGATGGCTACAACGGTCATATCTCTCGATCCCACACAGATTGTATTGCATGCGTACTTAGTGAAGCAATCTCCTGGTATCAGACCATAGTTTACTATTGCTCGACTCAATGGGCTATGAGAAAACTCGTTACCAAAACCGTCTATGTGCGCCGGCAACTATGGAAGGCCGGTTTACAAACATGCCATCTCCGGGGACGAATTATTCAAAGCGATAATATGAGGTTGTCCTTTCGAATACCTCGGAACATATTTGAAGCATCATAGATGGCGTTTGTACTTTTGCTTCAGCAGTTACAAGGCTATGTCCACTAGAAACGTCGAACATAATACGTATCCTTCTGGTGTTGTTGTGAAGCGCTAGACCGGAAGAGGCTCACTTTTCCTAAATAAAAAAGCTGGGTGTAGCAAATGAACGTTCGTATGTGTGTGTGTATGTGTCAATGTGACTATCCTGTTAGACACAGATCTTTTCTCGTATTGAAAACGCTGACATGGATAGCACCGGAAAACGCTTCGACAAATACGTGATACGAATGTCGAGTTTGGATGTTTCTTTCGATAAATAGACTGTACATTCTGAAAGTATTTTTTGGCATACGCAGGCAAAACCTCGGCTTTTAGCAATCATCTTCAACAACCTTGGTAGATTCGATTTTCTGTTCATTCGGAAGGAATTAATTCGATTAGAGTGTTATCGTTGCTTACATCTATTTGAGCCCACATATGGATGGTTTGGCTCGGTGTTCTGATGGAAGTTTGCTTTTTTTTTCAAGTAGAGAGCCATCCTCTAGGGAACACGCATTCATTAATTTATCTATCATTTTGATTCGTGGATCTCTCTTCTGCCGTCTTCGCTGAAAACGCTACGCATTACTTGGCAGTCGTTTCTAACTTTGCAAGGACTTTAGCGTTCATAGCGACGCGAGCATTTGTGCTCGTTGCCCAGTCATTACAGATTTCAAACGGTTCCGTGATTTCGATAGACCTGGTACTCTCGGGGATTCCACGACTACTCGAATTAGTGCATCTACGTTTCATCCCGGTCCCATATCGCTCAACTCAAGTCTACATGAGCAGCTTTATGAAACTTGGCGAGACTCGTTTTCCTGTTCGTCCTGCTCTGCTATCGTGCAAGAAGGCTATGAAGCTGCAATTCAAGACCTGTTCGAAGTTCGCGCGCGTCACTCCTCTGTCCTCATGGCGGACGCCTCTGCTGCGACTGACTGTTTTCAAAGTCCAGCGCGGAGTTACGCAATTAGTCAGCCATAATTAAGGAAACACTCTGGCCCCACTTCGTCATCTCGTCGCATCCAACCGTTCTGAACTTGTATGAGACCACCGTGATGGCAGGATGAATTTTTACGAGGTCGCCTCCGTCCTCCAGGTCCCGACTTTGCGTCGCTACCGGTGGACGGGCACTGCGTTATGGCGGGGGCCGGTTTTCGAACCCGTGCCGACGAAACGCGGTCATTCGC
>MNPL01001761.1:13015-38504 GCA_002081605.1 Tropilaelaps mercedesae
CGAATTCTAATCATGTGTATCTATTTCTGTAGCTGTCCAGCTTTTCCTCAGAGCAAGTTCGCCGCTCGTTCGCTCGTTATTGGATGGAGCCATGTTGGAACGCCCGTGTGGTCGTCCATTGAACGGCCCCCGACTAGCTTGCCAAACTCTGCCCGACGCTCTGTCCGACTGTACTGACGCCGCGCCGTCAGACGGGCCTTCGCAATTGACAGTCTCAGCTGGACACGGACTTCGCTGACCGGAGCGAAGCATTTGACCCGTTTGCGTCTGTCTTCTGTGCCGTACTTCCGCACCTGAGATGAACTCCGTACGGCCGGGGCGCGGAGAATAATCCCAAGCCAGATAGCCCTGCTGTGGGAAACGCCATTGCCATGCCGGTATGGGCGCTCATGGTTGGGCATCCATGGGAAGAGGAAGAGTCTGCTCAACGTCGCACACACCCGAAAGGGGACCCCCTCCCTACGTGGCAGAGGGAGTCGACACAGGAAAGGGCCGCACCGACGGAGGAGGGCTGGAAGCGAGCTCCTCTCAGTTTCGCGCCCGGGCGAAAAGGTATCGCCGAGTAAGCGGAGCCGGACCGCGTTGTGCCGTGAGTTCTGTCCTGTGCTTCAGTCGAGTGCGAGTGCAGTGCGTAGCCAGAGGCGACGTCCCTTCTGCAGTCTACGAGTACCGACTACCATAAGCCGTTGGTTGCTACCTGGTCGCCGGTCCGTGCCGTCGGCCGGTCGCGTCGACGACGCAACTTTTCTTGCCGTTCGAACTCGGATCTGTCCACTCTCGGCGTCAGGTGATCTGGTGGTTGCGGTCTGCGACGATCGAAAACTAAGGACAGCGCGGCTGGTATACGACGCGGTCAGAACTCCTCCGAGTTCGACGCGTCGACGTGAGCGTGCGTGCCGAGCGACACGGATAACAGCGGGTATGGATGCATAGAACACACGAACTGCCAGTGCAAGTTGCAACATCGGCCGCCGTCGCAGCTGATGGATTGTACCCGCGTTCGTCCGTGGCGCATCGCTCAGCAATGGTGACCTAAAGCTGTGCGGTCTTCGTAGTTCGTCCCCCTTGTCCACTACGTGGACCCTGACGTCAGCCCCAGTGGTGATGTGTGCTAGGAGCGATAGCAGCGCGAATAAGCGGAACTGCCGCGCGTTGGAACTAAGTTAACCCGTCGGCGTAGAACACATAAGGATATACAGTATCAAGGATGCCAGAATGTTGCCAAGCGCTTGGATTACATGAGCTGGACACTGTTAGGCTATCCGCGACGACGGTAAAGTTTTCCGCGTAGCGAATACTCCCGTCACGGTTCGCCGAGAAATCTCGCTCTGGAGAGAAAGTTGCGCTGTGTGCACTATTGCATTGACGTCCGAGGAATACGGGAAACCATGCAGAGTTAGCAGTTGCATGCCGACAAAAAGTGCTTTTGCTTGGTGGGCAGTTTGCGTAGGGTCCAGGCGGACTTCATCTCGTAAGTGCATGGCCCTGTTGCGGGCCGACGTTCTCGCTATGCTCTGGACGGGGTCGATCTAGCTATGTAGTGAAGCGCGCTTGGCACGTTTCGCTATGCGAAGCTGGCACTACTGCCCATTGAGTGGACCGTCTTGGCGTCCACTTAGTTCCATATAAATACTTTGAGAGAATCGAAGTAGAGCCCAGAATACAACTTCCGTTGTGGTAGCAACCTGCCCCGTTTTTTTGTCGCTGTTGTTTTCTATCGACACGTTTACAAGGCACACTTTTGTGGTTTTCCTTCACGACATTCCTCTTTATTTCTCGCTGTTTTGATCGCACTTCTTCTTTTTTGTTATCCTATATTGAAATCTCTCTTCGGCTCCCATCGCTTCTGCTTTCTGATAGTTTCATTTTTTCCTCATTGTAGATCCTATGTCACTGTTGTTCATTATACCTTTTCTCTGTATTTGCTTTTCGTTACGTTCCTTCGACAGGCCGAACCCGCCACTCGTTGTCCGCGCCACTCGACTTACAGCTGTGACGGTTTCGGCCCACCAAGCCCGAAGTCGCCGTCGAATACATCATCAAAGCCGGCCGGCAAACGGCCACAGGGGCGTCCAACAACGCCTGCAAGAAAATCAGCAGTTTTGGCGATAAACGATAGTCCGTCTCGTCATCGTCGTTGCTGCTGCGACTATTGTCGCTAGTGTCACTAACCAGTGTGAGAACGAACGGACCCTATCCCGGAAAGGAATTCCGAGAAAAGTTTCGCTCAAGACCTGGTGGTCATCCATCCTCTACGAGTACTTAATTTGCTTCGACTGCGCGTTTCAACCAGCGACAAACACTGAGCGCACAGTGAGCATAGGGCCAAGCGACGGCGCTGTTGCGCGTGCTTGCCCGTTCTGCATCGTGTTCTGCCCAGCGACACGCCGTCATCTGGGATCAGGCGTCGTCGACCGCTGAAGATTTGGTGACCGCCTGCATTGCGCCGTAAGCCGTTTCGTTGCCGTTTCGTCCGCGTCGTGTCGAACGTCACTCGTTGTGAACACGTTGATTGCTTTTGCCAGTTGGCTGGTGGCTTCTGCAGGTTGGCACCATTCCCTCGATTCCTGCCACGTATCTCCCGACCCAGCCTCCTCCTGCGCTGCTGACGCCCAAGAGCCGCGCCCCCCCGAACTCGCAGTTAAACACTACGTCCGGGCTCACCCCACAGCAGCTACCTCCCCACCTCGACCCGCGGCCCGTCCTTATACCGATCCTCAGCGCGATCATCTTTTTCCCCATTATCGCCTTCATCATCATCTGCGCACTTCGCTACCGAGCCATGCGTCTCCGACGTAAGGAGCACCGTAAACGACTCCGCGGAGGGTAAGTTGTTCTTATAGCAACATAGGCACATACGTGTGCTTACAAACCCTTTCAAATGCGAACCGTTTACCTTTCTTCTCTCGCCTCCGCTCCCCCCCGTCAGTAGACGAAATACTGCATCGATGCACATAACTGGTAAAGCTCAAACATTACCAGTGCTTTTTATGAGACAGACCGTGGTTATTCATCTCTTATTCTGGTTTTTATCGACCGACGGGAAAGCCGAGGAAAAGGAGAGCCGTTGAAGTTGAGAGCAGTAGATTTGACAATCTTTGACATCTGGCGGAAAGGGTGCGTTCTAGCACGACGATGACCATGTCCACGAAATGATGACACAGACGTCTAACATATACAGATCACAATCGCCAGGTTTCGTGAAGAGAGAGGCATGAAGTAGAGGTGAAGGCTTGGGGATTAAGGGACTCGGTGGGGATCTGCTAGAATCGTCGGCAGTTCTCACAAAGGATTGCATTATATAGTCGTTGACTAGAAGAGGGCGTTTCTTCTGCAAACGTTAAATGCGCTGAGACTATCAAAGCCAGAATTGTGAGGGACATGTAGATGGACTATACGGAAAATGGAGAAGTCTAAGAGTTGCAAACCAATATGGATTCTTTTCAGCTCAATTTATAAGCACGCACAGTGACACGCATTGTCTTCTATGTGGGTCTATAATCCGAGGGCAACCTATACAGTCCGCAAATTTCACGGGACTAGCAGAAATGAAATTGCGAAGACTGGTACTATACCCATTTTTCGATGATTTCACTGGCATGTGTGGACGCAATACTAAGCGATCCGTTCATGGCGCAGAAGAAGGAAAAACGGTCATGTATGGAGTTTGATGGTGCAAGACAGCGGCGTAGCTTAGGCTGAATCTCATTGGACTTGCGAGCTGTACTTGATACGCCGAGACGTCCATATTGAGTAGTGCTGGAAATCCAAGGGACAAGACTCACTTGTCTGGAAGTCCTGCTCGCCCGGCTGCACTATACAAATCGAATACCTGCTCCCGCCAAGACCAGATAGGCTGCGTTTCATCTAAAATATCCATGCGTAATTGGACAGAACAACTGATGGGTAATAGGTCCCAGGGCTCTTCCAACTGGTTCGTCTCGTTGTGTGCGGCCTCCTAAAAACTCTAATTGGAATGGCGGCTGTGGTAGAAACATGGAATATTTTCCCGCCTTCTTCCGAAACTACGCGGCGAAGCAAAATTCGTTACCTCTCGAAGAACCCGGCCAGGGTGAATGCTCTTCTAACGCTGTTTTTCTCTTCCCTTTCCTTGAATGGTCTCTGTACGACTTCATTTCGAACACATACACCTACTGTAATCTTAGCCCTGTTGAGCACGGGGCAGAACTATTCGGAGGGTTCGGGTCGGGTGCCGTGCATGCACGGAGCGTTCCTTTGAAAGGGATCAGATTAACATGCAGAACACGCCAAAGTAAGAAAGCCCGCCTGTGACACGAATGACAAATATAAAATACAGAAAACATCCAACGAGTGATGATTACATGATAGGCTTTTGCAGTAAATCCGGCAGCAATCAAATTGGCGGAGTAGGCTGGCTCCGCGTGGCGGAAATCGAACCTCCACGGTAGGCTGCCATCCGTACGACCGAGAAGGGAAAGTGCGTTCGAGAACGTGTTTCGAAAGAAGGGCTACAAAAGTATTGTCATACTTTTCCGTTGGCGGCCCATGTACAGCTGCTGTGCTTCCCTACCTAGACTACCAGTATTACCACTAACGCTTGTCGACAGTTCAGTATTAGGCATCCTGGTAGAAATATTCTTTTTTCAAAGTGCATTTCAATAGGTAGACACGTGAAAGATTCACTGTGTAACGTTGACGATGCAAGTGCGATTTTCGCTTCCTCTCACACTTAATAAACACGAAGTTAAGGAAAGACAGTCGCACAGACTAATCGTGGTGTATGCATTGTATAACAATTCGAAGTTAGGAATAGGAGCTTGTTATCGAAACACGCGTGACAACGTGTTGCTTGCACTACCTCGTACGACCCGGGTCGTACGTGCACACAATTGGTGTCTTGGCCCCGCTTGGCCAATGTTTGGATCGTATATAATAGTTGACTCTGTCAACAGCCAAGCTGCATAACACCATATATTTTAAGAGCAAAAGAGCTTATTCGCTAAATTCGGCGAAACTTAGCGAAGAAAGATCGTGATCGCGCAAAAACCCGTTTAAGCGGCTCAGACGAAAACACCTGTCATCCCGTTGTTTACAACGATAACTTAATGCAACGAGGTTCGATCGTTTCTACTATCATCTATAAAGTCTCACTTCAGGTCTCAGCCGGAATAAACTAAAAAGTTACCAAATGACATTACTGTATTCCGAGTTACTTCAGAAAAAGGCAAGCAATGCTTTTATGCCGGCCTACTACAGAGCTCACAGGTCCGGATCACAGGTTCATATCTATTTCGTTTACTACGTGGTAAACGCAGCACACATGTCCAATAAAGGTAACTGTCACGTGGCAGAAGTGAGCCTGACCAGTTCTACAGTAGTGAATAGTTCGACAGGCGAATTGCGCTCTCATCAGAGAGTAAGCGGTCAGTTGAAAGCATTTTGCTGAGCTAATTTTCGAATCAAATTACGTTGAACCCAAGTGTCGGACGGAAATATGGAAGAGAAAAAGGGTCTCAAGCCTAGAAAAAATCAGCTCGAAGTAGAAATAAACCGGCCATAGGACTGCACTTTGTAACAGTGCAGTAGCGGTTCAGCTAGATGACGTAAGCCGAAATGAAACGTAGGATAAATTGATATCCTGAGAATTCAATGCTGACGAAGCAAAGTGTCGAAGTGGAATGTTCCGCCTTATGTAGAACCGTCCCAAGCGTGTGTATGCAACGATAGAAGATTATAACCAATGCCTGATATGGGAATATGTACTTGAATATGTTATTTTCTTTTCGCATCGCACTTACAAAGTACAATGTGAACTTTTCAGCGCTCTTTACATTGAACTTTGTAATACTAATGTTCGGTCTAGGAAAGACCTGGGGGGCGAAGTTGACAGAATTGGTTCACAAAGCATGTAAACTAAATATACAAACCGTATTTCCTTTTTAGTAAAGCTGCAAAGTTATGATCACTTCGCGATAAAAAGGGCTAGATATAAGCCCAAACATATGATACGGTTAACATCCGCACGAATGTAGCATAAATTCAATATAAAAACACTTCTACATTTTTTTTTATTAAGAAGTTGAACGTACATTGACGCTTATAGTTTCCAAGAAATGAAAGTTGTCTCATAGCTGGGCAGATGATCCTTGGGGTGAATGCGATAATGCCTGTTAGAGTGTGTTTACCATAATGTTTGCCTGCGAAGGCCTACGGTCTAGTTCAGATTTTCGTGTCAACTCCAGCCGTTCGTCCTTAAAGAGCTTCTCGCAAAGCCGGCCCATGCCACCTAATTGCATATTTAGCCGAGTAATAGTTGAACCATGCACATGGGAGAACACAGCCAACAGACGTGCAGATATGTTTTGAGAAAATTAATGGACAACGCTTCATGCGGGCCTCCCATTTTAACCCGCCAAAACGCATTGATGCATGATACATATACAATTTTAGACTGGCGGCTGTAGGTCACTTCGATGAAAGTAATTGCATCATCATTATGATTAAGTTTGCTTGCACCTACGGCCCGCAGCTGGATCGAATTTCTATGCAAAATCAATTACTAACGGCCGCTGGTAGCAGTTCAATAATTCTTAAAAAATGATTTTACTTCCGCTGAGCGTCGGGGTCAAACACTCAGAATTGACAGAGCATCGTACTCTGCTGGTTCCGTTGATTTTTAATGGTTGGACATCTCCGGTCGAGAATATCTGGTACCACCATTTTTCCAAAGGATTGCACATGTTCTCATTTTCCGTCTACATAAGTCTAACACGCGAAGATTGGCGTTTGTCAAAACTGATGTGTAGTTCATCCTCTATAGTTTTAGCAGTATGTATTCATCAGGAAAATTGACGCCCGTCAACCAACGTAGGAGAGCCCAGTCAGGCATTTTTATCGACCAACGAGCAGGACAAACAAAGTCATTTTGAGCGCACCTTTTTCACTTTTAGTGTTATACAACATAGAACTAGAGTTTTATTTGAAACATATAGTTAACCGCAAAGTGCAATCGGCACTTATCGTCCTTTTAAAATATGTTTGAAACAAATAGCTGCACCTTACACTAAAAGCCCACTCCAAATACCAAGCCTTCTATCTCGTAATTATAACTAAGAGATTTAGTAATTAAAAGAACTAATAGTTATCCCAATTAGCAATGGAGCGCAAAGTCCGTAATAACTCCTTAATAGACTCTGCATGTTAGATGATTTTCCAAAACCCACCTTTCAACATCGAAGGACTTTTAATTAGAGTTCAAGCAAATACTACGTCCACTCGAATATGCAGATAAACATAAACGAGTTGTGCCTGTCACGTCACTAGCGTCCTTGCCAGCGCCTTCGTCACGTTTGGCTGCTCGGTACCTATGATGAGTGCTAGAATAAATGCCAGAATGATGTCATCTCACAGTGCATGCCCAGAAAATGGTCACGTAAACAACACTGACAATAGTTGTTAGGCGTGACAACGGATGTCAATGATCTGCCCGCCGCTCTCCGTCCATTCTTACTGGGTCGAAGAGATAAGGTAGTAATAAAGCTTTTTTTTTAACAAACAGGACAATATACCATTCGTAGTAGCCTCCTAGCACGCGCCCATGCGAAGCTTGCGACGACATGGACTACTGATAACAAATGCATCTAGTCCATCACTTAAGGTAGCCTACCCGTGGCGACATACTTGCCCATTCTGTGCCTGCTGCAGGACATTATGGAGCTGAGCGTTGGATAATAGCCACTCAAGCTATAGCTCAGGCGCAGTGAAAATGGCGGTTGCCAATGTTGCCCTAACTGCAACAATGTCAAAAGCCCGCGATGTATGCGCTGTGGCTGTTCGGCGTCCAACGACACAACCAGCCTAGGGCACGCTAGATTGCGGCAATTGCCTCTACTAAGCCGAAGAGGACGAGATAGTGTAAGGCCGTACTACGAGTTCGTCCATAGCGCAGATAATGGTAACAAGATGAAACTCGCGATGAAAAATACACAACCCCTAATCGCCTATAGCACACGTGTACAGCGTCTACGTGTCACCGGCACAACGTCTTGTCTTCACAATATTATTGCTACAAAGATCGAGGACACGAGAGGAGCAATGCGTGGTGTAATGCCTACGCGAAATTATCTAACGTTCGGGTGAAAAGACGCTCAGTTTACGGGACCACCTTTCGAACGTGTCATGCTCTCGAAACATGCATAGGTAGCAGTGGATCCAAAAAACTCGGTTCTGTCCATGATTCACGGCAGCCTCCAAGAGACCAACGGGATAAGCATGCGAAGCATTTACGTGCGTGAAGCGTGAGGTGTACGACAGCTGCAGGAGCAAAGTGAGCTTCAGACCATAAAAAATTAGAGCTGGCCAGCAATAACAGCATGAACACTATTCAATGGTAGCAAATATTATAAAAATGTGTTCCCGTGCGATCCATGTGTAGGAGGAGCAGTCTCACTCTTGTATCGCCTACGTCATGCCGCTGAACAGGTACTTCTAGGAGGAACGCTACAGAAACAACCTATGTTATGCTTGTACCTATGAATTATGCTAATACAGCCGTATTCTCAAACTGGCAAGAACCGCATACGGCGGCGCAACTTTGGCATACAGCAGATACGAAAAATAGATGGTCTCGAGTGATCTATGAGCAAATATGACGTACATGCCATGAAATGCGCTCAGATGCGCGAATACAGAAATGTATACCCGCTATATCCGAAGTTGTGTTGTGTGAAATGGTAGATAAATGATGCGTACGTCTAAAGCAATCGGACCTGAATCCTCACAGGTTTCTCAGTTCGTATAACAATGGCTTCGACCCTAAGGTAGAGTATTTGTTGCCTGCACTAGCTCTAACAATATGATATTCTGTTGCTATTGTTATCGACTACAACACGCGTGCAGAAGCGTCTCTATCGGGCTGTGTCATACGTGGCTCCACGTGTGAGCGTAGTTCCTGTAGGGTGTCAGCAGAAGGGGAGCAAGTTGAGCGTCATTCATTCGTCGTTTAGGAATAGTAAATTTTGAAAAAATGAAATTGTAAAAGCAAGTGATTCCAGTTCTCTAAATAGCGCTAATTTTCATTCTTCACCATCGGCTGTTATCTCTGTAATTAACGTCCCGAGCGCTAGCGACCCAATCTAAATGAGGTATAAAAAATCTAATGGCTAGTGTCGGCGTCCCCTGGACCGTGGCGGAAGCAGTCTGGAACCATCCTAGCGCAATAAACGTGCTCGCTTGATGTCCATGCGCTCGACGTGTGACATATACAGGATGCTACCCGATGTCGAATGGCCGTTTCTAAGCCCGCGCTTCCGTATATAGATGGCGGTGCTCTCATAGACACGACGCAAAAGAACGGTTGTTAGATTTACCAGCGGGCGGTACGAAACTACGCGAGGGATCGGTTGTTAGTCTCTCAGAGTTGCGTGCCACACTAAATACGTCGATTCAAAGCAGGTAACACGCGAATATCTAGTAAAAACCAGCACCACGAGCGGGTTTTGCGATATGGGTCGTTCATACCCTAAGATACTTAATGCGTTAACCCTGGGCGTCATCAGGTACCGCCCTGTGAACAACCATTTTGTAGAGATGATCGGCAAGAAGGTGTTTCATTATAGACGACGACTGCTGGCACATGCTTTATGAACAGCGAAACTCTATAATTCGCTGTCATGGTGATGGAAAAAAAATACGCGTAGGTTAAACAGGCATTGTAGAACAAGTCGCGTTGACATGTGATTAGGCGACGCTAGAACTGTAGTGGGATGCCAGCTCTGAACCCTGCTAAGAGCTGTTCTGGTGCACCCTGCATATTGAACAAACTGTTAGCGAGTCGACAAGTTGTTGATCACAACGACTAAAAATCCATTTTGTCACGGTGCCTAACGTATAGAACGTCGCGTACGCGTGTACACGTGCAAGCAACTTGACCTTCGACGAGCAAAGCTTCACATCGTGCTTATTTGCCGTCGTTCGCTTCAATGGTAGTCAGTTCACGTTGGCCATCTTTAACCGGATTCGTTTGCCCGATGCGATTTGATTTCAGGATTCGCGGCGGGCGCGGCATGCACGTGCCCATCCCCGCGCTGGGCGAGCGATCATCGTACTTCTCGCAGAACTCGTCATCGGGGGAGACCGCAAGCAGACAGCCCATAGGTGAGATGATTTGTGGGCGCCTTCCATGAGTGCCATCCACCATCAAACACCGCCTATCACCGACAAGCGCAAGTCGAACGAATCCAGGGCGTCATGACAGCCGCGCAGGAAACCCGAACGTGCTTCCCGGGATAGTGAGAAATTAAGGGCAAAAGAGAGAGAGAGAGAGAGAGAGAGAGTGTACAAAGTGAGGAAAGCGAAATTTGCCGAAATCAACGATTCGGGCATACCTCGACGGCGGCCACCCCGCCGCTAGTCAGGCCGTCGGTGTGCGGGCGGGGCAAAGTCGCATGCGTCAAGAAAGCAGAGGTGCAACCCCCTGACCCGCTCTTCCAGTGTGACACGAAACCGTCTTCGCCTCACTGGGAACGGGCTCCGTAGCATCATCTCGGCAGGCTCTTCGCCGCAAGACCTACGGTCGGCCATATAGAAACATATGTACCCTGCCGTAACTTTCGGCCCGTCGCAGAAGCATCCTGCCGTGCGCGGTCGTATGATACGTCGATGGCTTGGCCATGAGAGCGTTCGGCCCACCATTTTCGCCTTCGTATTTCGTCGTGTCTAGTCGTGTCGTGTGCCACCCCTGTGCTTGTGTCGTTGCGTGTATGTGTGGGTGTGTGCCCCCATCGTACGTGTCCAACTCCGTCTGTCTTCGTCTGCCGTTACTTCTGCACCACGTCTGAATCGGTCGTTATGCTCTGCATCGGTGCATCGGCGCGCTCTGCTACGTAGTGTAAAGCACACTATTATTACGTGTGCGACGATTATAAGCGCGGCCGTCGTCAGTTGCGACGACACGTTACGCGACGTGCCATTTCACGTGACAGCCACAACGAGACGCGGCCCTGACAAAGAATGATATCATCTAGGCATATATCGCTTTGACCACCTATTCTCAGGCATTATGTATATCGGAGGAAGCATAAGCAGGTACGAATTTCGTCGACGAACGATTCTAAGCACCAATGTCGACGCATTAGGTGACTGAACATGTTTCCGTTATTGTGTTCGAAAAATGTTTTTCGATTGAAGACGGATTCGTCGAGGAACTGTACCAGTTGTGGTTTCTATACAGCAGATGAAGCCTATCCATTATTGGTTTCAACGTGAACTCATTCTCGAAGGCGAAAACCTTTCATTATTGGGCAAGCCCCTGAGCCACTTTATAGGAACGAGTAAAGTTCCCCCTGTGGCAGTCACCGAGTCTAGGCATCTTCTGGGCGATGGTGCATCGCGAGGTGTGTCAGCTATCGTACGCATCGTGTTCTGGTCATTCTTAACGCTAGAACAACCAAACGGCCGTTTTAAATGAAAGATCTTCAGTGATGAAAGATAAAGGCGAGTCGTGTGCCGCTTGTTCTAGTGTTAAATGGGCAGAAAAACACTGTTCATGAAATCTCGTTAGGACGTAAACTTCATGCATATTTTTTAAGATGGTGGGTGTTTCGTGCCCGTTTTAGCCTAGCATGCATATCTCGAAAATGCGAGTGGTAGCTGCAATCGAACAGGGAACAATCTCCTGCAACGGCTAGGTTCTAAGAGACTTTGTTCCTACGAAACAATCCTGCAAGACAAGGGTCTTCAAGATCGAAACGGCTAAATTCAAACGAACGTCTAGCAATTTATACCTAACCTCACCACACAGTACGTAATACTAACGTATATAGTTGATCTAGTACGGACAAACGCTTATTTGACAGCTGCTTTGTTAGTGAATCCCACGTATATTTAGGCCATGTCAGCGTAAACGCGATGAGACGTCCTACGCTTGCACGATAAACAAAAATAATGATGTCGCCAGGCGTTGTGACCTCATAAATAAAGGGACCCGACATCTTCTTTCCTCGGCTTTCTGTATTCGCCTCTACATCGGGGCGCCGGTTCACCCCGGATGTCACAAAGCCCGCTTTATTCAAATGTCACCTCTTGGCTGCTCTCTGTCCATATGGCTGTTGTTGCCAGTGACCCGGAAACGGCATACGCGTTTTGAACTCCGGATAACGACGGCGCATTCGTTTGCCGGTAGGACGGATGGCGAAGCGTGTCTCTGGAGAGGGCAGGTTATTTTTTTTTAGAGAATTTTGGCCGTTATTTACGTTCTGTTGAATACGATATCAGGAATCGATACAATACAATGTAACTTCGTGAGCAAATTTCTGCCCGTTCGATAGTTGACAAACCCACTCAACATATGTCGCTATGAACCTCTTGAGGAGCTTTGGTCGCGAGGGTACGTGAAATACATCATATTTAAGGGCTGTTGTGAGTACTGTAATCACGTTTTATAGTGTACTAATGCCCGATACTATGTATGCCTTGTGCAATCATTGTAGCGAAAAAAGCGAAATGGATCAAGTTCTTAACCATTTGTTTTTTTGCATTGCGATGGAGAAACGCCTATGCGCACCCTAACTTCATGGCGAGGTTTTTTGTCAGTGTGATGAGGGACTCATGCAGAATACATGCCCATTCCACTAAGCTTTCATTATTTGACCTAACGTAGCCTGCGGCGTCATAACTCGTTGAGCTGAGTTTGACACTTGAAAATGATCCAGATACAATTAAATTATGGCCTTTTTCTTGAGACCTTGATAACTTTCATGATGCAAATCGACCCTTTACCGCTTATGTGGACGATGTTCACAGAATAGCTTTAACTAGCCAGGGCAAAGTAGGCTTTATATGAGTAATGACTGCGCACTCATGTAACTCTGTTAGGTCTCTAACTTAAAGCATGGTCAGCATGGCTTTATCCCATTGTTCTGTAAGTCTTTCTTCAACTACGTTACTGATAGACTGCTCAGCGTCATACCTATACGAGACCATTATTGCGGATTACATGGGCGCTATCATATACATGCCTTCCTTAGAATACGTGGAACTAAAAACGCATTTTCATCAAAGCTATGCTAATAGCTCATCATACGGTCAGACAGTATATAAGAGAAGTCACTAATGTTATAATTAGATGTACCTAATAACTTCGACGTTACTTGAAGAGAAAGTCAAGACCAAAAAATCAAATTCTATATGCGAAAAATATACCCACGCTATCGAAAAACAATTTTCCCGAGCCAAACTTGAAAGCGGAGGAACTACTTGAGAGCGTTTCCATGGTCGTACTTACACCTACTGAGTGCTTCAGAGCGCCCGTAGGTCAAAAGCTACCGTGAAGCCGGTCACATCGTTTATGCGCCAAGTAGATTCCCCTAAAGTCTGAGACCGCTGGTGTTCAGGCTGCCTCGGTTGCTTTCTGTGGGTTTCCTGGCGTTTCGAAAAGGATTTGGTGAAGAAGTTAGATTCATCTAACGCCTAAAGCGTAGGCACCAGCACCTTGAACTTCTCCGGCCCGTTACGCCTGGCCGCTTGGCTCGTTACGGTCGGATGTGCTAAAATCTATTCACTTGCGAAGGTTACCCCTTTCCCGTTGCTTGTGCTTGCGATGCGTCATTTTCTGAACGTCCGGGCACTCTATGTAGCCGACGAAGCGGCACAACGCTATCGTTTGTGCGTGAATCGCTTGCAAATGGTAAACCCGTCGTGTATTAAGGATTTAGTTTCTACTAATGGAGTTCCGCTTTTGCTCTAGACTAATACGTCCCCTCAAAGACGGGGGTAATTGCTTTTATCCCAATTATACGCGTCCCTTTCCTCCGTAAACTTAAATTTAGTCCTGTGGCGCACGCTGACCGCTGCGCCTTCTAGGTCCGTTGTCATCGCTGTTATTCGACGGTTTCTTTTTCTGCCCCGGCCATCCTAAATGGCTTGAAGATCTGCAGCACGCAACTGCTTGCACAGAGGCGAAATACGCATCGAACACTAATGCGGAAAGGACACGCATGCTGAAGCCGCTCTTACATCTTATAATGGTTCTATAAATTATCATCCTGACCTTCTTAGCTATCGGCGATAAACTCATCTTTTGTTTATCTGACTAGTTCACAATTATGAAAATTAGAATGAACTCCCAGCATCGAACCAGGATCTGCGCCCGTTTCTTTCGCGGCTGCAATGTAGGACTGCGTTTCGAGTTTACATTGACGCTTGGTTAATGCAGTCTCTTTTATAAAATTTGAGATGCCTACTTCTCATACGTCTATTATTCATTAAAGAGTAACATTTGCTAATTCCTACACACAAATGTGGTCCGCGCAATAGAACCACGTTAACCATTCATTGGCCTGCATTTCAACACCATGTCAAGGCTTCTACGTTTTAGATTGCTCGAGAAGTTGCCCAACTTTCCGGATTTTAATAAGTTTACACAGCGTAGCATGTTGACGGGTTGCGTAATAGTCGTTTACATGTCATCTGGCCAAAAACTTCATTTGAATCTCCAACACTTACCTTACTCTGCACAGTAGGGAACAACCTTTGCAGTATTGTGTCCCATAGCAGCGAATTTAGTTTACTTAATGAGGTGGAGTATAGAGCTAAGCGTTGTCATAGGGCGCCGGTCTCACTTCGCCATGCGGAAGGAGTTGATCTGGAGCCTTTTGGTTCGTGCAATACACGGACAAATAAGTCGACCGATGATATGGGCTAAAAATACGGGCGTTCTCGCAAACCAATATAGAGAATACTGTAGGGTCTAAGACAAGCTATAAGACCCAATAAGAGGATAGGAATATTAATCTCTAGAAAGGCAGCCACTCCTGCGTCCTTATAGTGCCATCGCGGGTGTGAGCCAAGTGCAACGGCTTTTTGTTTTCTAGATATAGCCTAGTGTAGTACTCGAAGTACCAGAAAGCTGCCTAGCACCCGGCGAACTCCGGGAGACCAGTGCAAGAACAAAAACCTCGCTTGCTTCCGACTCGCGTCGACCCTCTCTACGCACCCGCCTCAGACTTTCCTTCTGAATAAAGGAGAGGCGAAAGAACAGACGTCACGCCCTCGTAAGTGAGTACGCAAAACCGTATTGCGCGAAAGCTGGCACGAGATCTTCGGCTGGTCAGATCGCTGCTCCACTTCTGCCAACCACTTCGGGTCATATGTGCAACCCAGACCCAAACACGTTGGCTGAATGTCATACGAGTGCTACCGCCTGAAAACCCCAAACGCCTGCGTGCAGTTCTCCAGTAGCAGTTTTGAAGGTTCTTAGAAGCAATGCCAACGTAGCACCGAGCCTTGGAAGCAGGGAGGGATAACTTTCCAATCGTCATGAAAAAAGTACTGATGCTTCATCTACCGGTGGTATATCCGCTACTGTTGACGTAGCTCTGGTGGTAAATAGAATGTGTGAAGTACATGCAAATATAACACAAGTAAACATGAACTAGTACCGCCTATCGGTACATGAATATAGGGTGGCCATATAGAGTAGGTCTTAGAGTAGCTTTATACGACTACTGGACTCTGTCATCGTACGAGCATATGATGTACGACTGTGAATACAACAGAGGCGTTAGCAGTCGGGTCCCCAATGTGTTTGCTTTGCGATCAGTGAATATCTCTGTGTACTGACTACCTAGTCGACATAGAGGGAAATATTCTTAGGTAGAGATGTATATACCTGTAGTACGACGAGATATAAAGGCAAGATCAGAAATGATAACACTAGGCTCATAGTCCGAGGACTTGTTGTTTGGCGAGTGCCCCGAATAATGGGCTTTTTTTGAGAGGGTATAAAAATAAGACGAGGCACCGAAACACGATCGTCGAATCCAATTGAGGCGTCCTACATGTTAGTGCCATAGACTCATAGATGCACAGATGCCTTGTTAGGGGATACTTGTATACTTTCCAAAACGTTTGGAAATATTTGTTCCCTGACTGAACTTTGCGCCGAGTTATTCCCTTACGGAATGCACATGTTCTCGTTCCTTCGGCTCTGACCAAGTAAATATGGCTCGAATCTATAAAAATGCAGGTAAAAATGTGATGCGAATACCAGTTAAGGAAACTCAATTTGGTGCGACATAACAAAATATCCGCCAAAGCCCAATAGATTTCGACGGTATCCATGTGCCTGAACCGACATTTTTAAAGCGGAAAGTATAGTCAGCGGAAGGTACAAGAAGGGTTGGGGCAGATTGAGAGAAAATGAAATGCGATGCCAACGCTTATCTTCTAAGCTATACTTCACGCTAATTGCCACTAAAAAATTGCGCTTAAAACATTTGTCAAGTGCCTCGACTTGGGCTTAGGTTGTTTTGCAGCAAGTAGCCAAAGAATTTTCTTTCCTGTAACATATCTAGTCAAATTATAATGAAGTTCAGGCGCACGAACAATCTTTTTAGATTGGCTATTTAATCGACTTGGAGGACCTGTACTGTCGTATAGACTGGCAGAGTAACAAACGTAAGGTCATAAGGTTCGTAAGGTCACGCGGTACAATTCGAATAAACTGATCGGTTTATTCGAATCGGTAACAGCTTCACCAAATTACATCTGAAGCAGGAATTCGAGGATGAATTATTTGCGAAGAATTACAGTTACGTCTGTAGTGTATAAAGGTCTTTGTTTTTAACCTACCTAGAATCACTACGTGTTTTGCGAGAATTTTTCCAGTAGGAGATGCAGGAGAAGCTTACAGTACCCCAGATATGTTTTGCTCTTCACATACGTTCCAGTTATGCAAGCATGTCTTGTTACGTTCAAAATCTGAGTGCGCCTTCACTGCGTTGGTAGCCCGGAGCCTGACGTGACAAGCTGTTGGTCTCAAACTGGCAGTCGGTACGTACGAAATGTATCTTACGCACAAGCCATTTCGCCAGAACCGCAGGCCTACAATTTTCGCCCAGGACATTTAATCTTAGTATTGGATATTGGTTTCTTCAAGCTGATTTCTCCATAAACTGTCGCATTTTGTGCCATTCCGAGACTGCGGTCGCACAGAAGCGCTGGCTCTGGTTCGGCCGTAGAGTACGTTCGTAATTTTCGTTTCCGGACGATCTGTGGTTCTTGGTTGCCGCACCGTCAATTTTTCTTTGCCCGCATTACATCGAAATGAGGGTTTTCAGTAGACAGCCGTGTCTCGTTTACGGTCGTGGCGCTCTTAAACGTTTTCCCACCATCGAAGACCTTGCGTCTCATGAGAATTCAAAGGCGGTTGGGTGAATTTTAACTCGTACATCTCAGTCTATTGGGATAAGATCACAGCCTATGTAGGACCGGCTGATAACCGAAAAAAATACGATCCCGCCAAAACACGGTTTATTCTATTCAATCTTTCAATCAGGGAACGTTTTTCACCCGAAACGAGTATATTATGCGCCCCCATTAACTTCTCCAATACTCGTGCATCAGAAGCAATGCACATTTAATTATTGCTAAATACAAGCCAGCGACGGCGCACACGTTGGACGACACCGCGCACTCCCAAGTTGATATAAAAGGGATAGCAACAACAACTGATATACAAATAAGAAGTACTATAGGAAAAACGTCCTTAGCATATGACATGATGGTATCTACGTGGTGGGAAACGTATCTTACTTCATCATGAGACATTTTGGGCCTCATTGCTACACGCATATGTAATATACAGTGTGTGCATGTGAGCGTCTAAGTCTTGAAGCGAACAACTATTTTAATGTAAACAAAACTTGTTCTAAGAGAAACGACCGTCGCCTATATTTGTGTCCCTCTCAGCGCTTTCCACTGCCGTATTCTATACTTGCCTAGCGATGTAACTTAATTAACTAGATGAGGCATGGCACCTATTATATAAGGAAGCGACCACTGATTGTATGGTTTTCGGTTCAGTAGGCATGTGAACATATCGATATAAATTTTAGTGACAAAAAGATACTTTTGAGCCATTCGAGAGATATTTTAGCTCGAGAAGCCTGCCAAAGTTTCGCTTGTGGATGCAAAATCGATACATTTGATATATTTGAAAAAATTCCCTCGAATTTTGGACGACGCTACTATCGAGATAACCGCTTTTCTTTATACGGATATAGTCATCTAACGAGCACTGTTTTCCCTAGTCCTTACGTACTACATGCCACGCCAGTGCAATCCTAATACGCCGGCGTATCGGCGTCATAACTGCAGTCCACACTTTTCCAGTCAGGGGCGAAGCCAGCAATCCAATCGTCCGGCTCTACTCTTGACCTTTACTCTCCGCCGTACGCGGTAGAACCTGCATCCTGACCGTCCTACGAGTTCGTAGTCGAGCGCCAAAGCAAATATCACGCTCACACCAGCCCATCTGTACGCCCCCCATATTGACATAACCGGAACGTTATTAGACAGATTCACAACAACAAAAAGGGGGAGGGCGGCGGCGAACACAGAGGAAGCGAGATGTAGAATTGGATTTTCGCGCGGTTTTTCCTCATGTAAGCCAGTCAGCGAGCGCCAGCCTGCAGGTCAAAGCCCATGGCAACAAGGTCGTGTCCTTGTTGATGATGACCTTGTAGAGCTAAGCATGTCCTTTGCATACACGCGCCTCCACCTCCCCGGAGCAAAACGCACAGGGGCCTCGTTTGGCGTTGGCTTCGAGAAGCAGCAATGGGTTGTTAGGCTGAACAAAAAGGTATGTTATGCGATGGCCAAATACGACGACTGATGAAGTTAACTGTAAACACCAGTTTATGTTTTGCAGCCGACGGCCCTCAGCTACGGCGCAACTACTGCATCCATATCACCTCAGTAAGATGCGACCTAGCCGAACGAAGGTAGCCTCTTTCGCGCATGTAGGGAGCTTCTTGCATGTGCGCCCCTGTCATTGGAACCACTCACCACTTTACCATATTCATGCTTGTACTGAAGTAATCGTTTTCGTTTGTTGGTTTGCTAGGCCTGAAACCTCCTTCGGAGCTGAGCTCAGTCAGACCAAATCTATGGACAGCCGATTAGAGGGTAGACGTTCCTATTATCGTCTACCTTTGTCTGCAGTAAGTATACTGCGCAACTTTGGGCAGGTCAACGTATACCGGTACCACAACAGGAGTAGGGGGTGGTCTGGATTGCGCTACAGTATGAAGTTCTCGCCCAAGCATACCGTACGACCAAGGGTCTCAACGACTGGAAGTATTTGTTCCCAATCCATGATAGCTCACGATCTATTGTGTTGTGTCGTAGCGACTAGCCAGATTTTTGGGGCAAACGTCGATTGTAGGGGTATTCATTTAAATGGGCGAAGAAGGTACTTAACCAGCAAAGGTATTCGGGTATAGGAACATACGTGAGCAGTGAGTAGCGTTGGGAACACACGCACCGGTACTCGTGGCTAGGGTGCGGCAGTCGGTTAGATATTCGATGACCTCGGTGCTTTATATGTAGTCCATTAGCGACTATCGAAAGACGCATAAGCATGCATTTACACCACACGCAGTATCAACAAAGCACTGTTAGGCTACACGGGTGCGGTCGAACGTAACATCATACGGCCTAGTTTTCGCGCCCTATCTGTACGGACTAGAACAGGTGGTTTACGGCGTGGCATCCGGAAGTTCGCCTATCCGAGGTATCTGCCTGATAATTGGAGACCGAGACCGATAAAGCGTGTTTCGGATGGCGATTCATTCTCTCGAAGAAGCAGAGATCATCCGGCGTTAACGAAGTAATTGAGAGAATGCACAACGCAATCATCTCCGAGTAGCTAAAAGCCAAGATATCTGAAATACTAACGTTTATTTGGCTTAGCCATGCTTACTCGGCTCTGTGTTCAACGTGTTTCTCTCCCTTATGACGGAACATTTTGAAGCAACTACAAAGGGCAGTTACGGTTGAAGTTCACCCGGTTCAAGGTATAGGCTGCCTTCGTACAGTTGGTCAAGAATCTCTGGCCCGGTAGTCAGGATGTACACCGGTTGATGCTCGTTGAATAACATGTCTGTCTGTGTGTATGTGTATTTATGTTCATGTGTATAGCCATGTATATGGATATACGTATGTGCGTGTGCCGTTCGTACAATACATGAGGTGGTGTAACATGGTTTCTTTGCTGTTTGTAGTGTAGTCTAATGAAGGTGCGTTGTAGCAATTTCACCTTGAGAGATCGTAGCGTACGAGTCTCAAGTAGATTGTGGCGCGCTGGCGCATAACTGTGGCTTCTAAATGGAAAAATTTAACGAGGACCAGATACTGAGGACTAGTCGGTAGACTTGCTGATGTTAGGTGTTGTGTTTCGCTGTGGTCACTTGTCTCTATTGAGTGTTGATGTGAGATGTATTTACGCTGTTTTCATTTCAAGCTTCCTCAGGGTACAGGCGATATCTGTCTAAGTATTAATTGGTAGCACTATCCCAGTGTCGTTAAATATATGCGTTATGCGTGACATAGGACTGCTCATTGGGTTCTGGGATTGTTGCCATGGTAGGAGCTGTAGTGCTGAACAGGAGTAAAAGCTGTAGTGTGCAAAACATCGGTATTATAAGCTTTTCTCTCTCACCGTTTTGTTGCTGTTTGTCGTTGTCGTCGGACTTGGACTTTCAGGCGTCCCTTCTTCGAACCGCCATTCTTCGCAGATGAGTCGGACTACGAGCAGTCTTCAGGTCCCCACCACTTCATCTTGTGAGTTGCTATTCCTCTTGTCACTCGTTTGGTTCTATTGTCTTCGTATGTATTGTTAATCCCGGTGCTCAAAGTATTGATATTTGGTAGTTCGGCTGGAAGTAATGACGTGCTCATATCTAACAATCTACCATCACCGGATGATGGACGACGTCTTCTGTCACTTGTTTGCCGTAGATTTTAAGTGGATCGAACGATTGGTCTAGTTACTCTTCGCGTTAGTTCTATGCGAACTTCTCATTTCTTTAGAGTACGAGAAAATATTTAGGCTACTTTGTGGGTACCGTTCACAGAGGTGTTACAACGTGCTTTTAAATTGTTGACGGTTCGTGTGCGTTGCATATGATAGCGTGTGGTCCTGATCTACTGGCGGATAATGGGGAATGGGTTGCACTTGTGCTGGAACAAGCGAGTGCATATACGTGTATGTTTCAGTGTTAATGTAAAATAAGCGTAACAGTATAGAAGAGGCTGTCGTTCCAAGTGACTTACGAAGAATATCCGTTTTTCGTTACCGGGTGATTCCATGCAGCCTACGACAACGTGATACTGGCTTTGGTAGATCACACGAGGGCACCTTTGGTCCTATAATTATGTTTGCAAGCTTAACCTTTCCACTGCGCACTAGGATTACGAACCAAAAGGCTTGTTAGAAATTCCAATCAGCCTTTGGGTCATTTCCAAGGTTACATATAACGCCGATTTCAACCAGAAAATGCAGTATGGAGGTTTCGACGCTTGATCTTAGTGGCTCAATCGACAGAAATCTTTTAAAGGTACCCGAATGTTCAGATTTCACATTATTCTGCAGAGCTGCAGCGAAGCAAAGCGCCTTCGTGCGTGCTCCTGATGTTTACGACGAAAAGTAGGACATGCTCGGAATACATCAGTACTATCGATGTGGCGATAGTTATCTCCCACTCTGTTGATTCAAATATTATTGGCCAAGGCGAATTCGCTGTGTTTCTCTGAGCCTTTACTAGGACTGTGTTGACCGTACTGGGCTGGCTATAGTGTTTCAACCTCGTGTTTGGTTGGATGCGAGCTTCGACTGAACTTATCATTGGCTTCATTCAAATATCATATCTTCTATGTCCTACAAAGTAAGCGCGTTTACCTATACGTTTGACAACGAAATGTAGTCGGTATCCGATGTGAGAAGCTTTCACTAGTATGATTTTAGAAAAAACAGGCTAGTGAAAGCACAAACCTTAATGGTACGCAGGAAGCATAATCCATTCAAAGCAGGTCTCGTAAATTGAGTAGTCTTACAAGCCTAAAGGGCCGAAAACTGTGTTTGCCCGTGCACATGTTCTTTTGTAGAATTGAGTCACTAGCTGTATAGCAAAAGACAGAAGGCCATATATGCCGTCCTATTCGGTAACTAGATGAGAGAACTGGTGGTGTTCACTCAAACTAGCAACTCAAATCAGCAAGTCAACACGGCATGAAGCAAAGCTGGAACCATTAGATTTTGCAATACGGCATAATGTACTGGCCATGGAAAGTCACGGAAGCCAATATCGCCATACAGTACAATAGCAAATCATTTTCATTACTACGCGCAGTTACCCTGCATGTCGTACGACCTATGTATTACCATTTTTACCATTCAAACTTATTTTTACTGATCCGTCAATTTCCACTCTGCACCACTTTGTTGGTACTGGTCTCTATTTCTGGCAGAACAAACAAAGGGTTTACCTTATCTAAATCGTTTATTTAAATTTATGAGACGCCCTCGTGCTATTATGGTCGTCTCTTCTATTAGTCATTACCGTCAACGGTGTATCAATGGTGTATAGCCAAAAATCGCTGACGTATTGGAGTCGATAGAATGATACGTCAGAGGATAATTCTGGCATCTCTTCCTGTTGCCTCGGTAATTCAAACAGCAGTACTCGAATAGGCCTCGCTCAAGAAAGTCTTCTTCAGCGACGCAGTAATTCGACCTAGGTCTTATGGAAAGCCTTCGATTTGAGCCGCATTTGAACGAACCTTAGGTGCTGTACGCTAAGCATTGCCTTCCGGGTGGATTTAGGTCTGGATTTCTAGCTCGACGTTTATAATGTGGGCTATAAAATAAGTCAAAAGGTGCACTGATTTGCCAGAAGTCATATTCTCGATCGAAACCATATCTCAAATAAAAAGTTGGACTCCGCTCTTCGGAAAACGACACTCTTCTTCATCAAGATGGATCACAATATCAATACTGGTCCAAAGCGGCAGAGCAGCTATGTCCCTATCTACTTCGCCTAAAGCGCAGAGCGGAACGGTGCATAGTAAGCGCAAAGAACGGAAGTGCACATACGCATATAGAGTCTGCTGTGGAGTGCCAGTTGGCGCTAGCGTTCGGCTATTGTGTTATGGCGAAGGTAACATCCTATTGGCTGGCCGGAGCAGGAAATGAATGTAAGGATGCCTGGCTATCCCGGATATCATCGTACAGTTCCTCTAACCCAGTTAGAACGGCACTACTTCGACTGGAATGCAATTATTATAGGCGAACTGACAGCCTCAACGGATACACCACGATCTGGCATTCTGCCTTACGCCCGAAATGTCCGAAACGCAGACCGTTCAACAAACGGAGTCGGGCTTGAAAACGACTTATGCAACGTTCTCGCCAATCCCGACCTCATACATGGATTATAGTCCTTTGACGGTAAATCGAAATACAGATTTGTATACTCTACACCTCTCTCTGTTTGTTCAAGTTGTATTGACGTTCAATGGACGCCCCATACGGAACGGGCCGTTTCCCACTACAGGCGGGCGGTTCGTAACGAATCGCCCCTTTCAGGAGATCATCGCGGCAAAGGTGGCTAAGAACGACGTCCGGGCTGGCCACTGCTTGACGATGAAAAGGTCCGACGCTAGCTGCCGATTTGTTTTAAAAAAGCGCAAATGGTGAGGGCGGACAGCCGTTCGACTAAAACGAAGCGCTCAGAGCGAACGTTCAATTTGCCTGGGATTACAATAGGATTACCCTTTTTACTCGGCACAATTGTGGCCAGCCATAGTTTTTCGCGATGGGATTACTGTGCGAAAATCGCCGCTGGAAGTACAACTCGAACGACAGACGGGGTTGGCTCATCAGAGAGTTCGACCAAATAGCGGTAGCCCCGGCTAAGGGAAAAAGACCGTTGTATCGGTGAGCGGGCAGAGCTCTTTAGTGTTGTTCGAGCTGATCCACTCTGCTTACATTGGTAATGGCCTACAGGCGTCAGCAGTAATTCCGGTAGAGCTCACGCCTCGAAGCTGGCGATGGGCGTTAACGTGATTACGCGAAATGTGCGCCTAGTATAACACCTTGCCAATGCTTTAGAATATTCCTTCATTTTGCACATACTGAGTAACTCCTACGACATTGCATCCATGCCTGGACTTGTGAACATGAACGCGCAATAGGTAACGATAGCAAGAAAACCAATCCAGTTAGTGGAATTCTACTCTGAAATTGTGGTTGTGTAGGTGACTGAGAGGAGTTGTATGAAAATATTGGATGGCACAATTTTGACCATACACTGAACATACAACGTTTGCCAATGACATTCTTCTGACGGTCCTGCGACAGCAAAATAGGGCGCAAACATGGTGATACTAATTGTACATCGCTAGAGATATCGTTCGAAATATTTTGCGCACTTGACAGGCAATCAAGCGGTTATTTAATTAAAACTGGATACAAGAGTAACTCCCCAAAAACATTTCCAATAAAGTACCTTTGCCAAGATGTGTATCGTAAAGTTGTGTATTATTTTAATAGTGAATACAGGCTCTATAAGGTCTAACTAGAGATGAAAACACGTGTACACCATAGTGCAAGAAGTCTATAAGCAGCAAAAAGCAGAGTTGAACGTGTGAGCTTTTCCTTTCGTCTTCTTTTATCATACGTCAGCTTTGAACGAACGCATTTGAAGTAAAACAGTTGATAGGAAATATATTTTCAAAATATATTTTCGAAAACGTTCAACGGCGGCATTCGCTATACGGACGCCTGATGACGCCCCAACGCAGCGTAATTTATCGCGATAGGCCTTTAATTAGTATACGACCCCTACTAACGTACTAGCATATTTTGTTCTTGAAAACTGGCATTGCTGCCTACAGACCAAGGAACCCATCGGACCTCACGATCAACCAGCTTGTCGATCTTCGAGCCGTCGTTCATGGAGGACTCCTCCGACGAGGATAAGGACAACGAGAAGGACGGTGTCTTTGAGGAGGAACCGCCGGAATATATGAACGATTCACATGAGCATGAACATCAACAACAACAGCAAATTCACTATCAGCAAGGCGGATCAGGAGGCCGGGAGAGGGAGTATAGCCACACGTCCAGGATTTCGAGCTCGAGTACACTGTTGCCAACGGCAGCCACTGCGGGAAATTTCAGCCTTCTCACTGGCGGAGGACACAGCGCACCAAATAGCCATAGCCACTGGGAGCATCACAACAAAGAAAACTCACCTGACGTAAGCGTGTGTCCACATATGACCTAGGAAAAACGACGTATTGATGTTAGTTGAAGTGGTTTTAGTGACGCAATTGTAGGTCGTGTAAGTTTTTTTCTGTGCGAGAAATTTCATACAGTGTAGGTGCACGCACTTGTGCAACTCATATAACGACTTATTTCTCTCAGCGAAATACGCGCTGACAAAATACTGATGAATCTTAGAGCAGTAATAATACTGCTGGGTGAAACTATACTATTTTTCAGTGGCAGCGTAAATCGCAGCAATAGGTTAAATTTATCGCACGTCGGGCTTTTCAGTCGTACCTAACTACGGTCTTATATACTGAGACCATTTTTGAGCTTTCCATCCCGTCGCTCCCTCTCTCTCTCTCTCTCTCCATGTGTATATATATATATATATATATA